>JBBPMR010000622.1:0-16955 GCA_038090415.1 Rossbeevera mucosa | reverse complement strand
GTGCTGAACCACCTGGAACAAACCATGACCATTCATCATGCGGCGGCGACCGTGACTGGGAAGTGGTGTCGAAAACTTTGATTAGGTTGTACGAAGCAACATAGAGTCGATGACCATCGATCGACCAGGCAAGCGGAGAGGATAGGTTTGCATAGAATGGGCATGGGATGTCCAGCAGCTGTTTCCCATTTTCGCTTTCGTAGATGTGAACTGACTTGTCGAGGACAGCGATGGCGATGCGGTCGCCTGTCGGTGAGAACCGCACTGCCACAACCTCATGGTCTTGTCGCAGCGCTTGAAGCCGCTTGCCAGTTTTGATGTTCCAGACATACGCGCGCTTGTCATTCGAACCCGTCACGAGTTTCGTCGATTCAGAGCAAATGTCGACGCTGGTTACTGAGTTCGTATGGCCCTTGATATCTAAGACTTTCTTGTGGGTCTTCGCATCCCACACCTTCAAGTTCGACTTCGAGCCGGAGAGTCCACATGCGAGCCATTTTCCATCTGGCGATAGCGCAGCGGAAAGAATGGGGGCCTCCGCTAGAATTGGTTCGCCGACCTCGTCTCTGCCATCCACTCTCCACCACCGGAGCGCCCCCTTGGTGTCACCGCTCACCACCTGCTTGCCATTTTCGGCGAAGAAGACGGAGTTGATTGTGTCTCCCCCCTCGATCTCAATTATATTGGAGGTATCTGCAAGTCGATGGGTACATGTTCTCACAATTATGAACATTTGGTTTTACTTGCCTTCCAACTTCATGCTCGTATGATGACAATCTGGATTCCTCGCAGCAGATCATATCGTCTCATCGATATTGATCAAGATATCGGGAGCTTCCGGAGAAAGCCCCAACAAGATGGCACACTGCAAGACACTGAGCAGCAGCGTCATCTTCAACAACACAAAGCGACCGATAACTGAACAGCATCGTGCTGTGTGCATACCGTTGCTGCGACGTATGCTATTCTCTAGTGCGTGCTCAAGGTTTGTTGTGAGATGAAAGATGATCGTGGTGGACGTGCCGCTGTTGACCAATGGCAGTGTGTGGAAGTCACATAAGGCTTGACAGAGAGGGGAGAAAGCTGGAGAAGGCAGCAGCCATGAATGGACGGTGGGCCGGTCACTGCTATCTGTGTTTTTGCTGAACTCGGTCCGTTGTCTGTCAAGAATTTAGGGGTGGATTTGAGCTCTTTCAGACCAGTTTCGTCTGATAGGTTATCATCAGGTAGCGCCATTTTGTCTGAAAGCGTCGATCTGCTAGCTCACGCATAGACCAATTGTGGTAGCTGTCCTTGCTGCTCGGCCCGAGCATGAAGTATACCCTGTTCGACCGACTCCATGGTGCAAGCGGAGAGCACAGCACTCGAGTCTTACATGTCCTCATGTTCTGTGCATAATTGCTATCTGGCCGTCTACCTCAAGCATCGGTGCATTGTCTCCGCTCCTCCTGCGCCTGCTTTGGGTCGGCTGGCACCACGGACAACTCGCTCTTACATTCTCTGGTCTGCTGGCCACCAGGTCACACCAAGTTGGGGGTTACTTCTCGGGCCTCGAGGGGTTCAGATCTGGTCTGTACTAATACGACTGTTAGGTATGTCCTATGCTTTCCCTACTTATTGTTCCTATGTTATCCTTACACTTCACGGTCGATGGTGCTCTTTAGGTTGGGACTCTGTTGTGTTTGGCCGGCAAATTAGTTATACTATGGAATTAGTAGTGTATACAGCGTAGTGTTTGAAAGACTGAAGATATAATGCTGGTGATACGATACACATCCGATGCTGAACGAGAATCGTGTAGAAGATGGAATATATGCGATCCAAGTCGCATGAATATGATATTCGAGCTGTAAACAAATGAACCTAATCGAACTTAGAGTCTGACGGTGACTAGTTATCGGGATTGGTTGTTAAACCGTTCGGCCGCATCGTACGCTTCCTGTGCATCACGGTAAAGCGTTTCGAGCAAATTCCTCTCTGCATCACTGTAGTCCACCAAGTTCCAGTCTGCGGGTTTAAATCGAAGCCCTTTCTGATCGCGGAGTCGCCCCAAGAGAGTTTTCTTCCACTCCTTCCAGACGTTGGTATTGTTGGGCAGATAAGCATCGAGAAACTTGCTTGGATCCTCTGTCTGAGACAAAACACAGAGAGCGAACACGACTGCGGAGGTACGTGTGCTCCAGTTAAACTTTTTGTATGACGGAGCGCGAAGAATTTTGTTCCAGAGGGCACGCCGTTGGATCTCCTCCATATCAAACGAGGATAGCCACGAGTTATATGCCCAAGAGATCGCAAGCGAGCAAATGAACATGAGCTGACCAAATGGAGATGCCTGAGGAATGAGAAATAGTTGGACGATAAACTGGATGGTAAGGAGGAGAGAGCAATATCCAATGTATGCAACCTCGAAATCGCTTGGAAATCCAAAGGAGAGCTTGCCACGAGTGATGGAGTTTACGGCACCTTCATCTCCTCGTAGTAAGACAAATTCGTTCCCTGCATCTAGAATACCGTCACCAGGCGGGCATCCGGGAGGGGGTATGTGATGCGTGAAGCGCAAGGTTCCTGAGCCAATCACGGAACACGATATACCATTGCAGAGTATGCCCCATAGGATCAACACGAAGACAATCCAATCCCTGCAGAGAGCACTCATGATGCACGCTATAAGACTGGCGGAGATAGGGATGATAGCGAAAAGGGGAGAATATGTGATGAGGCTTTTCAACTCCACTACCCGGGGAGGGGACGGGTTGAGATCGACAACACTGACTCTAACACTTGATCCATCTCTTCTGGAAAACTCTTCGTCAACTCCTTGAGCAGTGCAATGCTGCATCATGACGGATGCTAAATGTCCAGCGCTGCCGATGGTAGTACCAGAGTGAACAGCTTTGAATCCTGGACCATGCCCGCCATCCAACCCGAGAAATCTGGCAAGATCGGTGCGCACGCCTGGAAATAGTCCCCTGAAGACTTTGGATGTGGCAACAAGACCATATCGCTTAGCAATTTGATATGGTCCTGGAGAGTTGTACCATCCCAACCACTGCCGACCGCTGTAAATATGAACAGTAGCCATGGCAGAAAAGGCTTCATCGCCGCCAAAGATACCCAGTACACAGGCAATGGTCAATGTAAAGAGAAGCGTGTCATGCAAAGTCAAGGTGGGATTTGTGGGATCTTGGTTGAAGGTGTCAGAGACGGCTGGGAGATACATGGTGGTAGCACCTTCAGGAGATTGAAGGGAGCGTTATGAAGCCGTGCCACATATCAGGCGGCTTATATCTAGACCGACCAACAGAGTTAAAGGAGGCTGAATAACACGAGGCAAAGCGGGTATATGCCTAGCGCCGAAGGCCAGGGTCCCTTTTCAGCTGCGCACCGCCAAGCTGTATGGACTCTGGAGTGGAAGAATTAGGATGGGTAAACAATTCAAGCACATTTCGCGAAACATAATCCGTTCCTACACCAACAATCAGATCCAGGCATGTCACGGCCACTGAAGGAGCTATACGAGTATCATGGATTTTGTAGAACAACAAGCGCATCGCCGTAGAGCATGGAATATGGTGGCTGTCGTAATGCTTATCAACAATGAGCAATGGTCATACCTTGAGGCCTTACAGTTACGGATAGCCTCAGTATCGTAAATCAATTGGACCAATTGGAAATCGTCCATTCTGATTCTGCAAGGGACTGCTGCTGTGCTACTGAACCAAGACCTGCGATCTGTTTTGTGGTGTTGATGGCGCTCATCTTGAGCGAAATATTGCGCTGCCGAGCCTCTAGAAGACAGATGGACTTTCGTGCGTATGAAATCCATGTCGCGCCGGTTTGAATTGATAGGGTGCCTAGCCTACCCCGATGGTGTGGGATCCACTGTGCTCCTTCTAGTTTTGTTACCGAAACAATATCCATCGATCAATAAATCAAAAAACACTCACTGCGGAACAGGGACAGCTAGAGAACGCATAGCGAGCGCACATTGATGCATCCCGTAGCATTCGGTGGCAACAATACACACCCAGGACATGAAGGGGGAAACGCCGAAATGAATCATACTCCAGATCTCCACTTGAGCAGTGAAGATGGCGGCGAGAAGAAGTTCGACTCGCTTTTTGCATGGGGCAGTTGATGAGTCACTGGCACGTGTAGATTGTTATGATCACAGTAAGTCCGCGCCTGCTCTCCAAAATGTGTTCTCTGCAGGCACATGCCACCGACTCGGAGTTGTGAATCTTTGAAGTCTGATCTCAGACCCTTAGATTAGCAACTTTTCGAAGGACCATTACCTGGCGCCCGGGCTTCTTTGTGGGCCGTGATGGGAGGAAGCGCCACAAACGAGCTACACATTCAGCATATTATCTGGAGAACTGGTCTGCAGATCGACCAGACAATGGAAACGGTGGGAGCGATTCACATTTTATCTTGAGCCAGACAAGTAGACGACATTAGAAAGGAGATCCTTAACAGTCCGTATTTCGCACCAGTCGGGTGCTGTGTGCTGAGCGCTCATATCGAACCAGAGACGCATGGATTCCGGAATGCCGTGAACGAAACACGTCTGAAACACCCCCCGCGGACGAGCCTCGAAGACCGCCATCAGGTGGAGTATACCCTTCAAGGGTCGTGAATAGTTTCATAGCGCCGTTCAAAAGGATGTGTGGATCCTGTGCGAGCCCGTTCCTGCTGGATGCAATGTGTCCGGGATACCTGTGCATAGATTGGGGGGTTGAGGCATACCAAGCACGTCGTTCGCCCCCTTCCTCTCGCCCAAGTTAAAACTGTTTGGTATCCATTCCTCGGCACATACATCGTCAGGTGCCATGGAACTCTTCAAGAACCTGAAGTTTGGGAAGAACAAGGAAAAGACCTCGGTGAGAAATCCGAACCGAGTTGCTTACACAAACCATGAATGGCTAAAAACCTCCAGGAACAACCAACCGGTCCTATCGCTGACGCGTTCAAAGAATACATCAGCAATGAAATACCCTCCCGGTTCATTGATACCTCAAAGATGCGGTTCGTCTCGCGGAACGACGTCTTTGGCTTCTTCCAAGATGAGATTGCAAGCGTCACCGAAACACAGATTCAGGAAAGGATTGGAAGCTTGGAGAGCAATCCATTCGCCACGTATGAGCCCTTGCGCGAGATCGTTCTCAGACAGATCATACAAGAGGTCATACAATACGTCATACTATCCCATCGCTGGGATCAGAAAGTCGGTGAACCCGGTTATCAGGAGATTTCTGGTGGACCACGAAGCGCATCCCGGTTCAAAAAGCTGTCCAATTTTTGCAAGACGTCGAGCAAACTGGGACGCAGGCTAGTCTGGGTCGATAGTTGCTGTATCGATCAGACGAACGCGGCCGAGGTCAGCGAGGCTATCCATGCGATGTACAAGTGGTATGCGAACTCGCACCTTTGCATTGCGCACCTCGTAGAATCCACATCACTCGCGGACTGGCACGGCGACTCGTGGTTTACACGAGGATGGACTCTTCAAGAGTTGCTGGCTCCGAAACGTCTCAAGTTTTACACAAGGGACTGGAAACCACTCATCAATCTCAATGATGTTGTGGACGATAGGAAACACAAACTTGTCGTCTTTTCTCTACAGAATATTACTGGAATTTCCGGGAGAGTCTTCAATGCGGACAACACCCACGGAGTCCAGGGATGTACCTTCTGGGAAATCATGTCTTGGGCGTCGAAGCGACAGACTACCCGTATCGAGGATAGCGCGTACTGTCTCATTGGACTCTTCCGCGTCCATGTTCCCATCTCATATGGGGAGGGCCAGAAAGCTTTTCCGCGCCTTGTCAAAGCTATCATGGCCGAGAAGCCTCGCTGGGACGTCTTCGCATGGTTCGGACAACCTTGCATCCAAGAGCCTGCTCTCCCTCCGTCTCCCGCATCGTACCCTAGGTACGAGTCCCAAATGTCTGACGATAGAGTTGGCGTACAAGAGATCTCGTTCACCAGGCATGGATTGTCTTTGAAGTCGTTACCACCTATCCCATTAGAGTTAGGCTCAGTGGAAAACCCGCCACAGTTTAACAAACCTTACCTCATTAAGCTGAGGCCTCGACCAGACACTTCACTGGGAACATACGGAAATATTGTTGTGGAGTGCGGGGCGAAACGCCTCGCAGCAATTCGCTGCGCTCGTCGACTCTCAGCATGCATTATGAACCATTATCCCAGTGTAGGCACGAAACGGGGGTCCAAAGGGACGCTTTTAGTCGGGAAAGAGTATATTTGTATCCTGCTTTATGCGAGTGATCAAGAGGGCAGTGACATCAGGTGGTTGAAGCTTGTCACAGACAATCTACTTCGGATATCCTTTGCAGGGAAATCCGGGGCGACCAGTGGAGATGGGGGAAATGATCTGCTTACTTTACCGCTTGTGACGACTATGATACGATCATGACGACACCAAATGCTCACGATATTGTTCACCTATTGTTGTGTATACGCTTGCTCGTGCTCAGATTCGTGCAATGTAGACACAGTTGACGGAGGAGTATCATTATTTATTCGAGCTTCACTGATGTTGCGCAGATATCTCATCTTGATACAGCAGGGAGGCTACGGCGACTCAACCGCCGACCATCGGCTCCGCAAAGTATTCGCGATGAATACTGATATAAAGACTGGTCAGCGTGCCAAATTCATCGCTAGTGAACATGACCGCGTTTTTTCCGGTACATACCTGTAACGTGTTAGTTTCGAGCACTCTCTCAATGTGCACCACTACTCGCTTTCACCCTCCGACGAAACAATACAGTTTCGTGGTTCTGGACGGACTACTGTGTCAAATAGGCGTATCCGCGTAGGCATTGCGTGTGGGCGTAGCTCTGCTGGACGGTATTGGTCAGTGGACCCAAGGAGCCATGAAATAACGTGCCTGTTGTTGTCCAATCGGCCAACGACTTCCTAGTACTTGAACAAGGATGTTACTTGCCCTGCTTTCAAGTATCCTATCATTCCCTGCAGACCCTGGACGTGTGCACAGGCCATCAGTGCCGGTCCTCCTCTAGGGAAAAGAGTAAGGATGCAACGGATACCTTTAAAGAAGACTAGATATGTATGGTTCGTCTTGCTGTTTCCAATCATTTTGTGTTGGGGGAAGGGGTAACCATACAGAAACAGTAGTCGTTGAGAACATCAATAACACAGGGAAAGTAATGGACCCGGAATGATAAGCATGGCGAGACTTGAACGACACCTGCACCACCATAGTGGCAGTGGGATTCGGTCATACAAAAAGCCATGCACAGAGGGGAGGAGATCCTGAAGGGCCTCTGGAAGACGCAGGAGCCACGGCTGTGCGCCCTTCATCCAAACAAAGAACGTTATCTTCGCACAGGAAGTATGGCCAGAAAAGGAATTTTACATGCTGTGGGGATGGGCGGGGGCGCGGATGCTGAAGAACGTGCGACGATGTGGGAGATAAGCTTATCGGTGGGAACTGGGCGCTGGCAACGCTGCTTCTGCCGACGCCGCCTGTCACCGCCCTATTCCCGCCATTTTCCTTTTTAGGCTAGTACACCCGACGCTGTTTTCATATTTGGTAATACCGACAGGCGCTGTTGTTTTCGTTGACGCCTCACTCGATGTTCGGTCTCCCGCCCTTCTCCCCATCCGGTCATATTGTCGGTCACATGTAGTCAAAGTAAGTTCCCGAGCACCCCCCCTGCGGGGTATAAGACCCCCGCCCTATCCTGCCATCGAGTCAGCCAGCACTCGCTGTTTTACCCTCTCTCAAGTCCTCATGTATCGCTCCTCTAACTCACACTATGCTCCGTGGGGTTCCAACTCCAGCTCTCACGCCGTGCCGACTTACCCCACTGCCTCACCTGGCCCTATGCCAAGTGCTCCCCACCTTCGGACGGTGTCGTTACCCCATCCTAATTCTGCGTCATACTATGGCTCCTCATCTTCAAGTTCCCACTGTACGATCAGTTAAACTTTTTATCTGACTTCGCTCATATTACGTCCAGACTCCTCCTTCGAGGGTTCCCCTCGCATCACCACCCTTCACGCCTTCCTATCATGGTCTGGCATCCCCCCGTTATATTTTAACGTGACTCATGATGTGCAATACATCCGGCTTAAACCCAATTGCTCGCTCCGTTCACTCAATGCTCCTGCAGTGGACCCTCCCAGTAGAGTCATTGTACTCAGCCTGCCTTCGCTCCCGCTATGGTCCTCGATCGAAGTGCGGAACGAAAACGGTGTGACGGTGTATGACGTTCTCGTACGCATCCGCGAAGTTCTCAATCGCGCCGTATCTCATTCAGAGATGGGAACCATGGTCAGTATCTCCAATGTTCACGCCTCTGAGTTCTTCAGAGTTAGGACACATGCTGATCCGCGCGAATATGCGCAGGGTGTGAAGAGGATTGATTTCCTCGGGCAGAACGTCTTCTTCGCGGGATTATCGCGGTACATGGACGGACAGGACCGATGGGAGGTGCATCTCATGCCGAGTGCATGAGCACTCGGTTTGCGTCACGTTGATCCTTCCTAACGGAATGATTGGTCCCGACAGACTTCGGGGCTGGGTTCTATAATTGGAACCCGTGTCTGTCGCATGATTTGACAGCTACTGACTATTCTATTCTTCATCTATTGGGGCATACCAGGGCGCCCCATTTGCTCTCGGACTTCATGGACGGTCATCCGCTTGCTTTCATCATTCGCTTTCGTCTGTATCCTTGCTGTGGACTATCTCGCACATTCTGCTTGCTATCACCGTGGACTTTATAACCATCATCATCACTTGTTGTATCCATCTGCTTTGTCGAGGCCATCGTGTACTGCTATTTCTTCCATACTTTCTTCGGATTCTTTTGTGTAACTCATAACCAATGGATACACAATGCAATACAATTTACACCAACACCTAGTTAACACAAGTTGGAGTCCTTCGTTGTAAGAACGCACTGAATGGGAAATCAGAGGAGACGATGATCAAGCTTCAACAGAATCAGAGTCGAAAGAGCATCCCAGAGACCGACTCAGGTATAATGTCACGAGACACGTTAGAGAAGATGTGCATGAGGTTACTGGATCAAATAATCCATCTCCTGATTGAAATGTAACTTGCCATCAAGGGGGACATGTTTCGGCTCTAAAACGGGACGCATGATGGTATGATGTTGCCTCCCGATTCCAAGAATGCCACAGGTTAGAGGCGCGACAGTTAGGTAACACATGATGGTGTAAGACAAATGGGGTTGTCATTCAAACGTTCAATGTTGAGGGTCAGCGCTTCCGAAGCTTCAGTTTATCTTCAATGGGCTAACTAAGCGATATAATATCCATGAAGAAGAGTCGTTTGGTAAGTTTAGAGTGAACTTTCATCGGATGAAGCTGAGCTTCATATCAATAAGTACTGAGTACTGAGTCACTTGCTTTCCTTGCATTAGCACAATGGAAATCCATTTTGGGTCACTTTTGTCTTGGCAACTCGAAAATTCTTAAACAGTGAACACGATCACCGGGTGACGGGTCATTCTGGTCTCGCAAGGGATGGTTGCCTTCTACGAGCTCCAGCTAATTCTACTCGTTTTCTCTTGTCTTGTTTTCCTTCTCCTTGAGCACCACCTCTCTTCTCGGAGGCGAGCAACGGCTGCCTTGGTAGAGAATAACATTACTTCGGATCGTCTCGAGAATGGCGGGGTCACTGTTTCAGCGGATGGACTTGCCAAGTTGACACGACAATATTTAGTGGTCTATGCTATCGTCATGGGTGAGTTATATCCTGTATGATACCTTCCAGCCAGCTCATCTCTTATTCGCTGGTATCAATGACATTACCAAATAGGTGCCGACTGGCTCCAGGGTCCATATGTCTATTCACTGTATCGCGAGCAATACGGGATGCCCGAAAGGATGGTTGCTGTCATGTTTGTCATTGGTTTCATGTCCGCGGGTCTGACTGCCCCATTGGTTGGCGTATGGGCGGACCAATAGTACGTATGCTTCTCTCGTGATGAAAGGGAAAGCTAAAGGTTAAATGCCCTAACAGTGGACGAAAGAAGCTGTGTCTCGTATTCTGCATTGCCTACGCTTTCGCATGCCTTTGCATTAACTTACCATACGTTCCTGTCCTCCTCCTTGGACGCTTCGTAGCTGGGTTATCCACCTCAATTCTCTACTCCGCCTTCGAGTCATGGCTGGTTTCCTCTGCCAACTCTCTGGCAATTCCGTCATCCGATCTGTCGAGTATCTTCGGTCGTGCAACACTTGTCAACGGATTCGTCGCCACTACCGCTGGCGTCGTGAGTAACCAGCTAGTGTTGCAGACAAAATCATTTGCATCACCGTTCCTTGCCAGCGGAGCGTTATTAACACTGGCATACTTTGTGATCAAACGCACGTGGATAGAAAACTATGGGAGCGGTGGCGGTGCGACGGTCACAAGCGTCGATCCATTCCAACTGAGGCGACTCGGTCAGGCATGGAAACTTGTTCGCAATGGTGAGTTCATCCTAGCAGTCAGCGTATACATGACAAAACTAATGGGCTTGTCATATTTATAGACCCTATCTTGCTGGTGATTGGTTTGACCCAGACGTGCTTTGAAGGTTCGATGTATCTCTTCGTGTTTCTTTGGGTGCCATCACTACAAGAGGTTTCTCCTTCCTTCCCTACGACGGCACTTCCTCTTGGATACATATTCTCTTCGTTCATGATTTCCATGATGCTTGGCTCACTCTTATATTCGGCGATTACTTCCTATACTCCACCACCACCACCCGTCGGATCGTACCGTGAATCTTCCTTGAGCCTCCACGCCAAACTTAGCAGCCTCGTTTGTGCAACCAGTGCGTTGACGCTCGCAGTCAGCACACGCTCACAGGACGAACGAGTGCGTTTCTGGGCATTTTGTGCCTTCGAATTGTGTGTCGGCATGTACTACCCCGTACAGGGAATGCTGAGAGGGACACTGATATCAAACGAACACCGTGCCACGGTCAGTCCTATCCAAGAGTCCCCCCCCTCCTTCGGCGTGCTCTAATCCATTGCTCATGGCTCCACCATTGACAGCTATCCGCACTGTTTCGCGTTCCGCTCAACGTGTTTGTCGTGGTGTCTCTGATGACGGGCGTCTCCACTGCCCGGAACGCGGTCCTCTCTGCGAGCTCATTGATGTTGGCGTTTGCGGCACTCATGAATGCATTTATCGTCTTACCAAGGGTAGATGACAAGGCGAGTCTGGAGACAAATAGCCGGCCTGCATGACGATTGCGTCGGAGGGTGCCGACTTTCTGGGATTCCCGGCATACGTTGTGTTCTGCCGGACCAACGTAGTATTTATGTATTCTGTTTATCATTCCTGTTTATAGAAGGCATCAGGACTCAATGTTTCTCTTCCAAAATGGATAACCCACAGCATTCCTGCGTACTGTCGCTATGTCATGGTGCATCGAGGATGCTATCGCTCGAGGATTGTCTAGTGTTGAGGTAGGCTTGGCATCTGCCGAAGCGACGTATCAGCAAGTTAGTTAGTGATATCGACGATACAAACCACTCACCACTGGAAATCTTGGGCAAGCTTGAGCGTGTTTGGGCCCGCAGTCCTTAATAGTACAGACTGGCACACCACAAAAATGACATCGTCGCGTCAATTGGTTCCTCGGATCGCTGACGCAGTTGCAACAAAACCAAGTGTCGCATATGGGGCAAAGCGTGCCTGGTTGGGACGTACAACAGCGGGGGCAAGTAAAAAAACCCACAGAAATTGCATTGTGTATTGAGGACAACCTCATTCGGTCGTTCCGTTGCGAAGTGAACGTCGCCGGGGATCTGTTCCTCCTCTTGACAATCGTTACATATTGCGACGCCCTTGCAGGTCGTGCATATTTCTGTGTAAACCAAGCACCCGCTATCGAAGTCGGTGCAGTGATTGACTCCACAGCGAGGACAGGTGATGAGACAGGGATAAGAGACAGCCTTGTTCCCGAACGCCAAGCAAGTGTTGCAGATCCAATTTTCCTCGCATGCACGGCAAAATCCCGGATGGAGTTGGCACGTCTCACAGAGGATGAGGGGAGGGACCGAGTCACTCGTATCCAGGCATGCATGACACGCCATGCGTAGATGATCAGAGCAAAACTTGCAGGGGGTGGCATGAAAAGCGGGACAATCTTCTGTGGAGCATGCAACTATAGAGTCGCAATCCATGCAACCGTTAAGAGGTTCAAGGCAGAGGGGACATGTGAACAAGTCCATATTAAGGAAACCGTCGATGTCCTTTATGGCGCAACAGTTGAGAAGTCGGTCCCTAAAGGCCTGGTGGGTATTTGATCACCTGGTTCGGGTACGAATGAGGAAGGACATACTTGTTTCTTTTGCAAAATTTCGTAAGCACATTCCTGGAGTCTGGTGGAGTCTGGTGACAGCGGACGGGATAGTGTCTGAATCCGAGTCTGCGCAGCGAAGGGTCTTGAGATCGATGTCGTACGCGGTAAGTGAAGTAGACACTGAAATGAAAGTCCTCGAGATTTCGGAAAGATCCTGGGATGGTTGAAAGCGAAAATAACAACGACCATAGAGGCGAGGATGAGGCTGTGAGAGATCGACGATCTTGAGCAAATCCAGAAGCTCTATGAATGGTGCCTCCCAGGATGGGGGACTTTGTCTTATGGAATAGAAATTGTATGGCACTTCGCCCGCCGCAAAGCTTGTGATGACGGGGAAGGGGCTCGACTCTTCTTTGTCCACACGAGTCTGATGAAGAGGGTACAATCTAAAAGCCAACTCCGCGTGAGCCTGCAAAGTCCGTATAAGTAGCTAGCGGTCATGGCGCGATGGATCCGTGGACACGCTATAGATCTCATGAGATCTGCTGGCATCATATCTGCATAAGGTCTACAGCGAGAACAGAAAATGAAAAGGGAAATCTAAGCAGCACTAGAATGGTTTTTGTATCCTTTTCCGTTCAAGTCCTATGATCTGGTAGATGGCCCTGTCGCATCCCTAACTTCACGAATGCTCCGTCGATCCCTCCGATGGTTTTAAACTAGTAATCTGCGGTTACCATCTGGTGTATGCTATAGCATGGTCCTTTGGGTGTAATTTCTTTCGATGGTCACCTGACGAGAAAGAGTATTTAATCGGAGACTTAAAACGTCTGACCCGGCTTTTGACTCCTACTTTCTCCATCCTTGAATTTTTCGTCTCCTTTCTTTTTTTTTTGCCTCTTCTAAAATTCAATGGACGTCGATATGAAGGTCAAGGAAGACCGCGACTACGACCGTGACAGGGATCGGGAGAGAGACAGGGAACGTGACCGCGACCGCGACCGCGACAGAGATCGCAGGGATCGCGATAGGGACCGTGACCGCGACAGAGACAGAGACCGGGGCGCTGGTAAAATTTCCCCGTCTCTTTTAAGACACTATTGACTCACCATCCCTCATTAGGTCGCACCAGGCGCAATGACCATTGGGAGCCAGAAGAAAGGCGTAACGGCGAGGTTAGTTTTTCATAACTTGTAATGAAAAGTGTGTGACAATCGCGCTTTTTAGCGCCGCAAGCGCTCTCGTAGTCGCACGCGCTCTAGGTCCCCTCGCAGGCGGTCCACTTCCCCGCGTGACCGTAGGCATTCTCGCCGTTCGCGGTCCCGTACCCGCTCACGAAGTCCATCCACTCGTTCGCGAAGCCGTGATCGCAAGCCTGCTGATCCTTTTGCGCGTTCTCTTGGTGGGCCTATGAATGCTGACCACGAAGAAGCAATGGAATTCGCCAAAATAAGCAAGAGAGAAAACCGTGTTTATGTTGGCAATCTCAGCTACGACGTCAAGTACCGCGATCTTATGGAATTCATGAGGGGAGGTGGGTGGGGGAATCCCAGATTAGATATTTTTTCTTTGCATGGGAGGGGGGGAATGGCCTTTGGTTGCTGCTCACGCAAATCCGTTCTGCCAAAAGCTCGCACATCATGGAAAAAGGCAGGGGGATGCTTTTGTGCGAGTATGAGCTGGTGAGGGGAGTGGAGAAGTGGCTCTGCTGAGACTGGCCTTTTGCCGTTTTTTCTTCCGGTTTCGCCATTATTGGGTGGTTGGAATAATCGAGAGGATATTGATGGGAGTTTTCTTTTGGGGTTGAATAGCCGGGGAGGTCCTCTTCGCCGAGGTGTTAATCACGCCAACTGGAATATCCAAAGGATGCGGGTATGTTGTTTTCTTCATTTGTGTTATCAACGCAATGTTGACCATCGACCACAGTATCGTAGAATTCGGAAATCCTGAGGATGCTCAGAGAGCCATCCGTGAGCTCTCAGAAGTACCTCTCCTCGGTCGTCCAGTATTCATCCGCGAGGTGAGCCTTTTTTTCATGACTTATCAATCAACTCACGAACGGTTTAGGATCGAGAAAACGAATCACGATTCGGTGCCACACCCGTTCCCGGAAAGATTGGTATGGCAATGGCTGGTCAAGGGCTCAATGCACAGCCACCCCCGCGCCCTCCTCATCACAATTATTTCGGTACTCATCAAAATCCAGGGAATCAGCTTTACGTTGGCAATGTAAATCAACTCTTCTCAAATTCGACGTTCACTTACGTTTCGATCAGCTACCTTATCAAGCAGGTTGGCAGGATTTGAAGGACTTGTTCCGAGCTGCTGGGAATATCATCCGGGCCGACATCAACATTGGCGCCGATGGTCGTCCCAAGGGCTCTGGCACGGTGGTTTTCGAAACATCAAAGGATGCCCAGCAAGCTATTAGTGAGCTCTACTGTCCGATTTTTCTCGAAGTGGCCTATAATATGCGTTGCAGGCATGTATAACGGCTTTGATTGGTATGGTCGCACTCTCGAAGTTCGCGAGGTAATGGATTGCATTCTTCCCGAGTGATCATCTACTTATTGCACACGCACCTCAGGACCGCTATGCTGGTCTCTCAGGCCCAGGTGCTTTCCGTGGAGGACTCCGTGGCTTCGGTGGTGGTCGTGGCCTCCGAGGTGGCCTCCGAGGAGGCCTTCGTGGTAGTGGCTTCAGAGGCGGATACGCATCACAAAGTGCAGGCCGTGATTTCTCCAGCCAAGATATCTACGCGGATTACCCTGGTCCCGATCAATCTGGTCATGGTGGTCTGCGCATGGATAGCTTTGGCGGCGGCGGCGCCGCCTATGGAGGAGGTTATGGTTATATCGAACCTGAGCCGAGCCAGCAAATCATGGTTCGCAATGTGAGTCTTTGACAAGCATTTGATTTAGAGTGAGTCTAACGGGGATGCACAAGTTGCCATGGTCTACTGCAAACGAGGATTTGGTGGAGTTGTTTGAAACGACAGGACAGGTCGAACTCGCGGAGATCCTGTTTGACGGAACGAGATCCAAAGGGTGTGGGGTTGTCCAATTTGCCCAGGTATCCGAAGCGGAGACTGCTATCGGTACGTTCTGCCTTCCTGTTCGAATCCAGTTCACACCTCTGACTCGTGTTACTCTAGCCAAGTTCCAGCAATATATGTATGGCGGTCGGCCATTGGATGTTCGATTCAATGACCGCTGGCACACTTTCACACCTACGGCTGCTAAGGGCGGACAGGTGATGCCTATGCAACCTGATATGTGACCTGTTGTTCGTTGCGTCCTCTGATACTGTATTTGTCCCTTCGTCTTGTCACCCACAGAAAATCTCCTCTTAAGTGTCTGTCCTCGATACATTATTGTCCGCGCTTGGCCTGTTCGTTTTTGTTTCTCTCCTGTTTGCTACGTACAAGTTTGCACGCCTGAATAAACATAACGTCAGTAACGAGTGTTCCACGCTCTGTTTTGGTGCTGTGACATTACCGAATTGTCACAGCCTAATCGAATTGTACATTTGTACCGGTGCCGGTTACTGGATAAGACGAAACTGCAAACCCTGGAGTGTTCACAACGGTGACCAGACGCTCACGGAGTCTACTTATATACCCTTTCCTTTCATTATGAACATTCTTCTCTCGTAGAACTCAGACTAAAGCGACTAGTTAAAACACCAATATCAATTATCACCGAGAAGTAGGGTATAATGAACACCACAAAGAATCCAAGTAGGGTAAACCACTGCGTCAATCCAAACTGCCTACTAGTACTCTAATACTCTTAAAGGACCTTAATGGGGGAGCAATTAATCCCGATAAGGGAAGCCTACAAGAAAAAACTCAGCCCTCAAACAGATAACATTAAAGCAGTCGACTTACAGAGTTCACATGGTCACAGCAAACCGTCTGCTGAGAGCAGCTGGATCCAGTTCCAGCAATGCCGGTGCACTGAAGACCCAAATTACCGTTGACAGGAATGTTCAGAGAGCCAAGCAAAGCACCGAAAGCAGCACTATTCAATACGCTTTCGATAGCAGGGTTCTCAGCCTAAACAACATAAATTCAAAACGAGTCCTATGATCCACAACATAAACAAGGAAACTTACACCGCCAACCTGGTTGCAGCAGGCAGTCGTACCACCAGTGCTGCACTGATCTGCAGCAACAAGGAGAGCGAGAGGAAGGAGAGCGAAGAGACGGGTGAACATTTTGAGTGAATAGGGTAGGACAGTAGGCAAAAAATGGAAGAGACGAGTGATTGACCTGTTGTTCTCCTCTGTTCTCCTCGTCTTTTTATACATGGAGGGTAGGGACCCCGTCGCATGATTTACGTTTCCTCGAGGTGATCATGGCCGCGTCAGGCCCTTCAAGTTGCAGTAAGCGCTTAGAATTTCAAAATTCCGTTAGCTTATAACGTTATCGCTTGAGGTCTCTCTGATTCAAAGATTCTAGGCCGCTGAGGCTTGCAAACTATTTAACTGTTCATGGATTTTCCGCCAGCCCTCTGATTGGACCAAAAACAGTAACCACTTATTTCTTTTTTGTTGACCAAAAAAATGAGTTGGAACGAGGTTCTGCCGGGTACACCTGCCGCCGATCTGCAAACTCCAGCAAGTTGGCTTTTA
>JBBPMR010000621.1:0-16956 GCA_038090415.1 Rossbeevera mucosa | reverse complement strand
GGTCTCACCATCTTGCGCAGCTCCCGAATGATGGGATCGCCAGTGAGGCGCTGCTAGGTGCTCTCAAGACATTCAACACCACGGTATTGCTTTGCTGGATAGAGGCACTCAGCCTCCTTGGCGAGCTCGAGAATGCTGTGGTAATGCTCCGCCAGTGCATCACATGGTTAAAGGTTTGCCTACTCGTCTTCACCTCTTGTCCAAGCTGAGATTTATTCACAGACATTGTCTGAAGTTCCCAAAGACCAATTGAAGCTGATTGAGGAAGCGGAGCGTCTCGTTGTGCTTTACATGGACTGCATATCCGACTGTGCACTGCATGTCTATCTCACGGCAATCGCCTTTACTCCTGAAAATAGTGCCATCTACAAGACGTTCAAGCACCAGTCGTTTGGTACGCTTATCACACATCCAGATAGAATTGAACGCCAGGCGGTCGTCCGGAGGGGTCTTGATCTCCACGGTTCCATCTACTCCATAGCTTTCTCCCCGGATGGCAACTTGATCGCTACAGCTGGTGCGAATTTAGCTGTCCAGGTATGGAACACGATCACAGGAGGCAATGTCGCAACCTTGGGAGATCTCTCCTCGACGTCACTTCTCGTCCGATTCTCTCCCTCAGGTTTATTCTTGGCAGCTGCGTTCGAAGGTGGTACTGTTGCGATATGGGACCCAAAAGTCGGTCGGAAGCACATGCAGCAGGATGGCTGTCACACCGAAAAGATCACATGTTTGGAGTTCTCAGACAACAGTGCCTTATTGGCATCTGGTTCGCGTGACCACACCATACGTGTTTGGTCGGTCGAGACTGCACAATCGTTGTATCGTCTGGTTAAGCATGAAAAATCCGTGACGTCGTTGGCGTTTTCCAACGACTCCTTACGGTTATTCTCTGGAGGGGAAGAAAACCTGGTCATCGCTTGGGATATGTCCACGGGGAAGTCGACTCAAGGGATGACGGGACATAAAAACGTGGTGAGCTGTCTTGCTGTGTCGAAGGACGGGAAGATGGTTGCATCAGGATCGGAAGACAAGACAGTCAAGATATGGGAGATTAACTCGGGGAAATGTACGAAAACATTGTCCAAGGGACATCGCACGGGAATACGATCTGTTCACTTCTTCGACGAAGACAAGTTTCTTATCACTGCCTGCGACGAGGCAATGCTGTCGTGGAACCTCGCTTTACGCAACACGTCAGATACGATTTGGGATTTGGAACATGTGCTTAGAAAGGCGCTAAAGCGTGTGCCTGCGTGGCAAATCAAGATGATGGGGTGGGGAGTACCCAAACCTGCACTTAGATACGCGATCCACAAGTCGGAGGCCGATGAGTCGACCTCCCCGGGCCCACTCCTGGCGACCGCGTACGCGACCGATTCTCCTTCGTTTGTATTCACACGTCAAAGAGGCTTGTTTGCCGGATCACTGCCAAACCCAATATCTGGCCTGTCTTTGAATTCAACTGGGGAGGCTACTGCGGTGGCAATATCGTCGGATGGAAATTGGGCCGCAACCTCAGACACGTACGGCACATTCTATATTGTCGACCTCACCGTTCCGGGGGCAACCTGGGAGGAGATCGAGATCGAGATGAAATCACACATACTTTTCATGGCACGCGATATAATTCCCTCTCTCCTCGGCACACGGTTCATCATCAACAGTGTGGTTCAATGGTATCTGATCGACGAAAATTGCAATGTCATCAAGAAGATCGATACAGGCTTGGCGGGGTCGCTGCGCGATGATGGCGACATTGGTTTCAAGTTCTCTCCAGATGGGAAAACCATTTTATATACCATCTCGAGCTATTTTAACGACGACAAGAGCACACTACGCATACTTGATGCCGCTACGGGCGACTTGCGCATGAAGTTCGTGGGACTGAAGAGGGTCCATTCGTTCATCGCGTCCGAAGACAGCAAATGGGTCGCCTGCGGGCACGGACCTGGCCAAGTGGAGGTGTTCCGGCTGGAAGATAAGCAGCGAATGACTATAGGCGGATCCGATTCGGACTCGCCTATCAAGGTACTGGGTTTCTCGCGCAACGCGCAGCTGCTCATCGGCGGATCCGAATCGGGGGCCGTCCGCATATGGGACCGCGAAAGCGGAGACTGCAGGGCCACGTTTGAGGCTTCCACGTCACCCGTCACAGCATTCTCGTACATGCGTATGTCCGATGGCGGAGAGAGGGTCGCCATCGGGCGCGAAGATGGCTCTATCTGTTTGTGGTCCCCGTCGACGTCTACATCGCACGACGTTGTGACTGGAGAGCAGGCCACGGTCAAGAAGGTGAACTTTGTCCGGTTCTCGGACGACTTGAGCAAGCTTACGTCGAGGGGCGAGGAGGGGATTATCTCGGAGTGGGTCGTCCCGTTCGACGCGGACGACGTGGGCATGGCGCGGTGTGCGCTTTGTTCGCACAGGGATGGCACGGACGCGGATGGCAAGTCGGATAAGAAGACCTCCCCACACCTCATCTCCCAATCTGACCCAGAAGAGGTCAGAGATGATCTGTTCCATACGTCCTATCGGATCCAGAAGGACGGATGGCTCGTCAAGGACGATCGGCGGGTTATATGGATTCCACCGTTCGCGCGCCCACGCAGTAAACATGTGTTTTTTGCGTACGAAAATGGGCAGGTGATATTCTTCACGCCATCCGGGAATCTAGTGTTCCTCAAGTGGGTGGATAAGCCATGATATTCTGACTCGTTCGGGAAGTAGAGCTTGTTGTACGATCACTAGTGACCGAAGTTTTGTATATTGTTGTTTCGAAGATCATATGTCTATTATTATCATAAATGAAGCATCGAAGGTTATCTGAGATTGACGTTTTGACAGCATATAAATCAACCAAGATTATGATTTGCTGAGACCCATGGCACATGTAAACTCAAAGTTTACAAGATCCCTTGTCATGCCAAGGACAAGTCGTGCAAAGTCCATGTATGCAACACTGAGACTCGTTCCAATCATGCATCATTACAAGGGTCCGACCCCGAGTCCCAAGCGGTAAAGACGGACCCACACGTCATAAGATAAAAATGCTCTCACAGCGAAACGTCCTCACTCCCCCTCGGCATCATATTCCTCCTGGGTGTCCGCTAGTCGCCGCTTCCCGTTGCCATTCACACTCAACCACGCCTCCAATCGCCGTCCTAGCTCCCCGCCTCGGCCCCCGCATATATCCCCCGTCGTCGTCAACGTCTGCTCCTTCTCTTGTGCCCTTTTCAACGGCAACTGGCCTGCCTGCTTCCGGCTCCTCATGGCTGCCACCCTGAGCGCACCCGCCGTCACTGACACCTGACAACTCGGATCGCTCTCGATGCAACACATTCCGTTACCCGACGGCGCGCTCGGCACTTCTGAGCCGTCGACGGTCGAGTCGACGTCCTTGAACCACTCCTCATCGTTCTCCTCTGGCCCAAGTATGCTCTCGACGAGTCCTTCCTCCCACCCATCCCACTCCACACATCGATGGGCAAGACGGAGCCGGGCACCAATGGCTTCATAGTGAAGCCATTCCTTCGCAGTCGCGGCGAGGCTCGATTGAGTCGGCGCCTTAGAGAGGGCTATCGATGCGACAACCTCGTGGAATAACTTCGACGTGAATGGGCTCGTCTGAACAAATGCCGGGAGGTGAGCACAAGCCCACAGCGGCCGCGTAGTCGTCGACTCCCAATCAATGATACATGTCTGAGGAAGAACAAGATGATGAGTGATACGGCGACGGATAAAACCACACTCGGACATACAATCTTTGTGTGATCGACCTCGTCGACAAAGACGTTTTCGAGGTTTAGATCGTGGCAATCGAGACCAAATCCTTCATTATTCGAGGTTTCCGCATGAGTGCCTAGCCGCTCCATCATACGCATCCAGCGATTCATCTCCTTGCGCACGCATTGTTCGCGGCGCATGATGTGCGCAACCAGGAAGGTGCTTCGTTGCATCCGGCGATAGTCACTGTACATGGTGTCACCGGGACCTTCCCATTCTTCCTCACTCTCTTGCGCGTCCCATTCGTCAGAGTCGTCGCTCTCGTCATCCGGAACTGCATCGAGGTGGTGATGCCTGGAAGAACGGATTTCGTGGGGATCAAGGTGGAGCCGATGAGGGGCAGACTTCCCCTCGCTTTCACGCTTTACGGCAGCTACTTCACGCTGTACACAGGACTGGAGATAAGATCGCGTCGAGGACCATGGTCCGCGATCGATTTCGGACGGATGTACGAGGTCGCCCCGGCCGGATCCAAAGAATGGCCATGAAACGATAGGGCCAACATGTGCTGACGCGGATGTGGCGGCCGTTGACATGTCAACTGACGCAGGAGTGGCGGCCAATGGAAAGAAATTAGATCGTGATTGCGTTGCGGTGGGCGTTACAGAGGATGAGGTAAAGGGAGATGGGACTGAACAGGAGGAGGAGGGAGGGAAGTGGAGAGATCCAATATGTGAGAAACGCTGTGCGAAGAGAGGTATTATGAGAAATGCTACATTTTCCAACAGAATCCTGAGCTGTTCGTTGGACATCGAGTGGTACACGCTGCCGAGCGGGATACCCTGTGCCTGGAGGAGCATGAAATGTCATCATCATCGAGGTGGGCAGGCAGGGGATCGGGAATGACGTGCCTTTGACATAAGGATATATTCACCTCCGAGGCGGTTGTAGGGGTTTGAATCGTAGAAATACACGCGCGGGACAGGGATGGAGGTCCTTTCGCGAAGGTATTGCATCGTCGCCACCTCGGACTGAGTCTTGAGACGGGGCATGAAGCGACGGGCGACACGCGCGATCAGTTGCCGCGTGTCAGCGAGAATGACGAGATAAGCCTGATAAGCCACGAGCATCAGACGGATGAGGCCATTGCATTTAGGCACACGGACTAACTTTGTGGAATGTGCCTGATTACGGAGGGTGAGAAGGCGCGCATTGAGGGGAGAGGGGGAAAAGCTCACCTGAGCTGAGGAAGGTAATACGGCCCACCTCGCAGCGGGTCTTTTCACGTACGATGTCCCTGAGGACGGAGCGATCGACATGGAAGGGTTGTGCGTCGTGCAGGGCAGCATCGGCCTTTGCCTCGCGACGCCTGTCAGCATGTTCGACTTCCCAGGTCCACGCTACGGGTGTGTAGGGAACGGCCGGTACAGATGGGAGAGGGACGGTGCCAGGTAGGGTGCAGTGACCGCCCATGCACATGCTAGGAGAGCGCGCGTCCTTGGGATAGAATTTCGGCGGGCAATGCGGACAAGGAGCGAGGGTCCGTGGGCTGGTGTGATGACGATGAGGAGGGGAGGAAAGCAAGATGGAAATTGCTAATTGACGGACCTGACATGATTCAGTAATGAACAGCCCTGTTTGGCGTTATTGTTGGTAGTCCTTGCAGGCATCACTGGAACGGAAACAAAGTAAGCCGACTTAAATACAGCCCGAGGGTGACCGTGGCAGGGTCTAGGGATTCCGTCAACTCCACCTTGGCGCCGCTTTGTCTTGTGTCTCGCATTCCGGTCAACTTCTTCGTAGCCGTCTCCGGTCCACTTTCTGCCCTCTGCGGCACTAGTGCGCTCCTTGACCCTCCACGTGAGTCACAAATATCCCATCCAGTCATCAACTGCATCGCCCCATCCCAGGCTACAGCCTACATCACATACTAATACAATCCTGTAATATGAAGATGTTCTGATACACAGCACCAAATCTAAGGCCACCTCCCATAGCACGGCTCAACGCAGATAACCTCATCTACTCGTCTCTTCAGCCACTCCAGCACGTCCTGTCCCACAGATGTACAGTTGTACAGCTCCACATGCCGTAGCTTCGATGGCGTCACTCCATTCACCATCGGAGCAGCCCCCGCCTCTGGATTCCGTGCTTCAATAAGCTGCACCAATTTCGCAATCCCGTCCGGGTGCGTGTGGCAATTCTTCATCGTCAATGACGACAGATTCGGGCACATCCAGTGTGCTTGTTCGTCCTCTGGCGTCCCCAGCGTTACTAGCAACGGTTCAAGGAGCGTCCCCCCCACGCTCAGCGAGTGAACGTGGTTCATTTCTGCCAAGAAATTCCATGCTATCACAATTCCTCCAGGCCCATAGTACAACGTTGAACTCGACGTGTTTCCACACGATACCGATAGCTGAGTAATGGGCGGATTATTGGATCGCTGGAGCAGATTGGTAATCACGTCTTCAATCGGATCCCGCGCTTCGATATCGAAGGTGAGTACGTCCAATGCTGGTAGGATTAATGCATCAGCCAGCGTCATCATGTGGTAATGACCTCCGAGATTCAGCTCTCGAAGCTTTGGCAGACATGTCGTGTGCAGCGGAAGAATCGCTGCTTGCACCACTGTAAAGTGCAGCATTAGGGATTCCAGATTTGGGTTACTCGTGATGATGTGTAAGATTCGATCAAGCGGGAGCTGGTTGGATGGCAATGACCGAAGGTTCAGTGACCGCAGATCGGTCTTGAAGATAGGCGAGGACCACTTGAATGGTACATAGTGCAGCATCAGGGACTCCAGCTGGGACAAAGTCAAGGGGGTTGAGGGGGTTGTACAGGGCAGCCATGCCCATTCGGTGGCGTATATCGTCTCAGCGCAAGAGATCTCGAATTCTCTGAGCATCGGAGCATCGCCTATATCATGTAGCTGAAGGAAAAAAATACAAAATAGAAAGATACGGGATTCGTACCATTGATCGACTTGAGTGCAGATATCGACGAGAATTGCTTGTCGAACCGAAAGACAAACCGTTCCCACCGGTGCATCTGCTCAATCAGGTAAAATATGGCCACATGGCCCCAGTGTGTATTCCGCTGGATTTGCGGGGAGCTCCGCGGGGAAGGGGGCGGAGGGGTCGCACCCCAAGCGTCGTGGTGCGATGGTGACTGAGGAACGATGATGGGCGTGTGTGCTGGTGGCAGAAGAATTGTGGTGCCCGGCGGAGGGTGAGGTAGGATATAGTGGGCCGGTGGACTCGGTAGGGGTGGGATCCAGGGTGTAGGGGATGATGCCCGAGCACGAACCGAGGGATCTGACGAACCTCCGTTTACCCGCAGGTAGATTTCGATGTCAAGGGGAACTCTATCACCGGACCGTTCGAGCCATAGGCGGACGGTATCCGGAGACGCGCCTTGATTGGTCACGAGGCGGATCTGGACGGCAAGATTAGACATGACGACCCATAATGATAAAGGTGTAAGCGCGGAAAACACAAAAAACATGTAGGTTTCGACCCGGAAATAAAATCGTAGGGATATTTCACCGCAAAATGCTTCCAGAGAGATGTCAGTCAACAAAAAGTTGAGTGAAAAACACGTTTTCATCGATAAACAGAATTCGGCGCCAATATGGAGGTGCAGGAGAGGAGGCGCTGGCAGACCCGGTTCATGGTAAAGAAACTAGTTGCTCACCTTGGACCACAATCGAGGTATTGATAGTGCGAGCCGACGCCATACAACACAGACCGAAGCGAGAATCCAAGCACAGCAAGGGTGGTTGTCAAAGTTGAACATAAAGATATGGCGGAGGAGCTCGTGGGGTAGTCTCCGTATGGGGGAGATGTAGGCCTGCGTGTGCCTTACTCGTTCCTCCAGCGCACGCTGCTCCCGTTGCATTTCACGGATTGCACGCTTCCTGTCGGCGACGATCTGTGTGAGGGCATCTTCTGCGGACGAGATGCGCTCGGAGAGTTGGGAGAGTTGTTGGCGGTGTGTTTGTAGGGCAATACGTGCGTAATTGATGGTTGATTCTGTTGGAGGTTCAGGATAGTCGAGAGAGTCCATGGTGGTGTCGAAGAGCAGAAGAGAGGATAAAGGCCGAAAGCGGATGGGAAGAGCCATATGTAATATTGGCACGTGTGGACCAAAGGATCCAAGGCAGCGCCGACACACAGCTCTGCTCGCACACAGCACAACACCGGTTACAACTTTAAAAACTGGCACAGCGAGACCTCTATGGTACAATGCGAATGTCGATCATGATGGAAGTGCTACTTCTTTCCTGCTTCAATCGCATCTCCGTTCTTGCATGCAATTATCTTTATTCGTGATGCCGTGACCATCTCGTTTGATTCCATCTTGAAAGACGGGCTCTTGACGATAAACGTCCACACGTCGTCACAGAGACGGTACGTATGCAGGTGACCCTGCGAACCGACAAGCAAGCATCAGCGAAAAAGACAGCCACACGAAGGAATGATGTACTTTGAGCGTCGTCTTGGTCTTCACCTGCTTGACCATAGTGTCTGCGAGAGACTTGTCAAACTAGACCATCGTCAGCATGCTGGGTTACGGGCGTAGTGCAGCGTGCAGAACCTGTTGCAACACCTTCATCGCCAGCTGCGGCGTGATGGCACCGCTCGTAATGAGCTCGTCCAGCGAGTCGGTGAGAGCCATGCCAATGCTACAGGGCTGGTGTAAGGACCAAATTACGACAAGTATAATGTTGCACTTACGACGATCCTCTGTAGAATTCATAGTATGCAGAGGCCATGTCGAGTGGTCGATACTTGCAGAGCGTGCGCCAGCAGGTGACCCGTGACAGTGGCAGTCACGCCCGAAATCTGCCCCACACAGCTCTCTTTTTCAGTTTCCGAAAGGTGAGATGGCCGAGCGGTCTAAGGCGCCAGACTAAGGATCAGGTCATCAGATGACCAAGCATATCTGGTCCGAAAGGGCGTGGGTTCGAATCCCACTCTCATCAAATTTTTGTACCGCAGTAGCTGATCCGTCGCAATCCGTACGCATCACCTTTCAACATGCATCCGACAAGTTTCGTCATGCAGGACAGACGATTAACAGCACACTACACAGCCTCCCGATCGCGCGCCGTTGTCACGGTGTAATCATTTATTTCGGCAAGGACCTGATCAGGGTTTTTGTTTGTATCTAGACTATCTTGCGCGTTTAAGTGATGTCATAAGAACGTGCGTTCTCCGGGTCGTAGGAATCGGGCATCGGAAGTAGATGGGGATTGATCTCGCTGGCCTCGAGCTTCTTCTCCCTGACCCTCACAGTGACCTCCAAGTACTGTTTCAACTATACTTTAACTACATCCACACTTTCCAAAGATGGCGACACAAAACGCGGACAGTTTCGAAAACATCCGAGAGAATTTTGGCGAACGCTGGCAAGACAACCATTCTCAACGCGATCTGTAACTCTACTGAAAACCCAGAGGTCTACGATGGAAATGGAAACAAGGTGAGAAACTGATTGATACTCAATGAATTGTTGCGAACTTTACTGCGAGTAGATCGATTCGAACCAAGTCGAGGGAACAGGGGGGTGAGTATTAGTATTGCTACGTGTTAGACCCAGATATTAGCTGAGGTGCGTTCTCGTCAATGTATGTCATTAGTGTGGAATTGTAAGACACACTGATCACTGATCATCTTCCCAACCTCTTCGTCATTGCCATTCCTACCTCTTTGCCCCTTCATGTGATACTTGCTCCGGTATCTGCTTCCTATACATATATAAGGGCTTGCTCTCGCTGATGCTAGATAACAATCTTTATGCCCTGTTCATGTTCTATTGTTTCCTCCCTTTAAGTGTTGGCATGACCAGTGCCCTTCCCCTTTTTTTTTGAACATCCCTACACTAAACCAGTTAAACTGTTTCTGCCGTCCCCTCCTGTCTACTGTTCCCTTGCCATTTACTACTGTCCCACTCGCCACTGTGTCTGCCATCCATATCCCACTACTGTTCCTACCATCTTCATCCTGCCTGCTGCTATTCCTACTGTCTCTGCCTGCCAGCCACATATCATCCACCCCTGTCTTCCAAACTGCACCACCCACACACACATGTGCATGCCCACCATGTGCAAGCATTAGAAGTTGCTGCAGACCCTGCTTGTCTTCACCTGGATTCATCCTTGGACAACAGCTCTTCTGATAATGACTCTTCCTATCACCCTTGCCTCCTACCATACACAATGGCTGGAAAGGCCCATTTTGAACAGACTGCTGGTAATAAGCCACCCATTTTGACACCTGGTGATGTATCACCAGAGGAGCTGTGCAAATGGAAAACTGGTTGTCACCAGTACTTCAAGATTAAAATGATTGTCATTGCAAATCAGGTCAGTCACATTGCTTGGAACACACAAGATCCATGTGTACAGAACTGGTATGCCATGGAGGCCAACTGCTTGGATGCTCTCAGCTTTAATGACTTCATGAAGGAGTTTCATGCAACATGGCTACCATCTGACTGGAACACCATCATCCACTGTTACAAACTGTTACACTTGGTCCAGGTAGAAACAAGCATAGCCTTGAGAAGAAGGTCTTGAAATGAGAGACGAGGGCAAGGAGGCCTTGAGGATCGAGGGATCAAGACAATGGAGGGTTGAGAGGACTGAGGGAGTCTTGAGGATTGAAGGGATCAAGACAATGAGGTTCTTCAAGGGTCGAGGGATCGAAAACAAAGGTCTGAAAGCAACAGAGACAATCTATAAAGCGAGATGATGCTTTTTAAGGGTTGAAGTGTCCTTTCAAGTGCAGGACGAGGTCACACAGAGGGTTTGGGGAGCAAAGGATATATTCCAAGACGTATCTAGGAGGATACTCAAGAAGGTCAAGGTTAGAGACTACTAAGAGCAATGTTGAATCGTTTATAAGTAATGAAAAGAACAATAGAAATGACCATGATTGGTCAGTAAAAGTGGTGCCATAGAATACTATGGAATATGGGGGAGTGAGTAGGTAATCCGCAGTAAGAAGCAGTAAGAAGCTGTGGATAACTAAGTATTACATGGAAGCGGTGCTAAAGAAATAGACATGGAGAGTGAATGAAGGAGAGAAAAGGAAAAGAGATAGGGGTCTGCACGATTCATAACACAAACCTCATTTTGCAACCTAGCTTTAGCACTCGTTATCTTATCTTATCTTATCTAAGCGCGCGCCTATCTTATCTAATCAACCAAGCGCTCAATCTATATCTTATCTAGTCATGTGACATAGCCTAGACCATTATGATGTCACACCTCATGGCTAGTGCATGCTACAAGCATGGTAGCCTCATTGTATAGTTCTAGACCATAGTTCTCACAAGTGTGTGAGTCATCAGTACATATATAGTAGATAGTCACACAGTATGTCATAGCCTCAGTAAGCACCAGCCCTAAACCAGCCTCATTGTAACCTCATGTAACTTAGTATATATACAAATGCCAGCCCAGCCAGACTCCTTAGTCTGTTCTGGTTGATTTTCCACCCAAACAGTTCCCTTGTCTTAGTCTTGTCTTTGAGGTGACTGAAGCCTTCTTGGTTTTGGTGTTGCCAACATCCACCAAAAGATGCTCAGATCTTTCTAGCATACCAAACCCTTCCATGAATGGGCCATTGAAATACAAAGCCTGAATATGATTCTATGTAACATGGCATCTCACCTTGCTGATGCTGTCCTTTGCTTCCACCTTGAAGCCCACCTCCACCCTGACCTCCAAAAGAAATGTCATTTGGTAATGCTCTCCCTCACTGATGACCTTCACACTTGGATCAAAAAGGTGTCCCTCCTTAATGAGGGTCGAGCAAATGAGGCCTGCCACCATTGCCAGCTCATGAAGATCCTGCTATATGAATCTAAATTGCCACCCTGCTCTATGCAAAATTCCCAACCTTCCCACTCTACTCCATGCCCCCCTTTGACCTTTATTTGCTTGCCTGCCCTCACAGATATAGAGCACTGTCTTCTCATGGACAATGATGGTTGTTTCAAGTGTCGCAAAATCTTCATAGGCCACTGTGGCAATGCCTGCCCCACTGATTTTCCTGATGGAAGCACCTATAAGGCACTAACTGCTGATGATATTGCCTGTCAATGTAGAAAAATGGTGCCAGCTCCTACAATGGCTTCTGGCTCATGGCCCACGCATGTCACCTTTGTTGAAGATGTCCCAACCATTGGTGTTGTCATGCCATCAGCTGTCCTAACTGATAGTAATGACTCAGAACCTGAGTGCCTTGCCCCTTTATCTGTTTCCCATTTTGTTTGGCCCTGCCATTTATTTGGGCCTGCCACCCCCTCCCCCATTCACATGAATGCACTTATTGATCACAGCTCACCAGTAGTTCTGATTGATCAAAGCCTTGTATTTCAACTTGGCTTGCGCATTTGTGCCTTGCCCCATGCCATGCCTGTTACAATGGCCATCTCTGGGGAGGGAAAGGAACCTTTTCTTTTAATCCATTATGTTTGTTTGTCCTGCATGTCCTTATATGAGTGCTTCTGCTCCAAATCTATATGTGCTCTGATAGCGCCCAATCTGTGCACCCCCTTCTTCTGGGGGCTTCCTTTCTCTCACATAATTGCATTGTCATAGATCACGCACTCTATACCTGTATTTCCAAAGATCATAATTATAACCTTCTCCACCCGATGCCCTTCTTGCCTTGCATTAAATCCCCTAAGACAACAAGATGTGCCATTGACAAACAAATTTGTTCATATCGACGGATGGTCACCAACAAGCTTAAAACAGTTCTCCCTGAGCTCAAGAACATTGTTGACAACAGATGTGTATAGCGAATGCTATCATGTGACCCTAAGATAGGGTTCTAGTGGGAAAGAGGGAAGGAACTATGTTCAGTTAGCAAGTACTACAGCCTAGAAGGCACAATGTACTGCCAGGGATATAAGAGAAGAGAAGTACTCAAAGATAAAGTGAATGCTCAGTAGTGGAGCACTAGAATCTCAGATACAAGCAAGGAATGCAACAGTCACCAATACAGGCTAGGTTGTATGCCAATACTCAAAAGAACTAGACTGGAGTCTAGGATTCTGAGGGCCATTGTATTTATACTATTGAGTACAGTGCATAGACCAAGTAACTACTGTCTACCCTTAAATACATGTGTATACCATGAGGATTGGGGTTATGTGCCATGCAGTGATCCATGAGGCTATGGCTATGGTATAATGTCAATAGAAGCATAGATAAGAACCATCTTTCCCTCAAGCAACAACCCACCCACTCATCGATAAACCATCCTCCTTGAAGCAATGGACTCCCCTACTTTTGACTCTTCCTCCAGCTCTCCCATAGATCTTCCCTTTGCTCATTGACTTCTCTCCTCCTCTGAAGAAGTAAACCTCAACCACATTGACTCTCAACTTCTGGGTCCATGCCTCGCTTCCATCCTGGACCTCCTCCTCAACACCAACTCCCCCTTTTATCTTGCCAGACAGGCATTTATGCAGAACCTCCATCTCTCCATTGCTGTAGATAATCTCTCTCACCCCTTCTTGAGGTCTGAAGACCCCCTCGTCCATCTCTTCATCTCCATCCTTAAGAAAGTTGCAAAGACTCAAGCTCTTGCCCTCATCTCTCTTCTAGACCAGTTAGGCATGGTAGATGCCCTTCTTCATGCTGATACCATCCTTCGTCAACCCTGTCACCCCCTCCTTGATAGGCTTGCAGATGCCCTCATCCCTAACTTAGACCTTCATGACAACTCTCCAGATGGCCCTACCACCCCTTCAGCTAGCTCTTCCCCCTTAGATCAGGAGGAAGAACAAGTACTTGCTTGAGTCAAGGCAGATTTCAACCAGGCTGCACAACAGGCGTTTCTAGATGGCAACCAGGTAGTTCTTTCTTGCCACCATTCTGACTACCCATCTACATGTTATGTGTGCCATTGACAAGGCCACAAGAGGATCAATTGTGAAAACTACCACTGTCCCATCTGCCTTGTCTCCACCCCTGGCCATCCACAAGTCCATTGCCCTGCTGTCCAACCCCTCCCTATCCCCCCTCCTCGTTCTTGCCACCCTCAATCCTCCTCCTCAGCATTTTTGTCCCAACCATTCTACCACCAGCCCCCCTCCTGGGTCCCTTCTCCAGTTCAAGAAGAGTTCCACTGGTGGGACCACATCACTGAAGGAAACCAAAGGTGGGAAGATAACTATGCTAGCACTTGGGGTCTCAATGACGATGAACCCTTTGAGTATGATGATGTTGCCATTAGCAACATGACTGGGTCACCAAGGATGTGAAAACATCAGTGAAGTTTATGTCTACTAAGAAGATAATGTTATGATTCATACAGACCCCCATTTCTTTTCCTTCTTCCTTTCTCCCTCTTGTCCTCTATACTCTGTTCTCTATCATCACTTTCATGTACACTTAGTCATCCACAGCTTCTTATTGTTTCTTACTGCAGATTACCTACACATTCCATTATATTCCATAGTGTTCTATGGCACCACTTTTATTAACCAATCATTGTTGTTTTTATTGTTGTTTTTCTACTTATAAGCAACTCTGCATCGCTTTTACTGTTCTTTAACCTTGATCTCCTCGAATATCCTCCTAGATACATCTCAGAATATATCCCTTGTCTTTTGAAACCTCTGTGACCTTGTCCTGCACTTGAAAGAATGCTTTAACCTTTAAGCTCTTAACTCAGCTTCATAGATTGTCTTTGTTGCTCTTAGCACTTTGCCTTTAATCCCTTGACCCTTGAAGAACCTCGTCATTTTGATTCCTTCAATCCTCAAGACTCCTTGCCCTTGTTTCTTGTTCCAAGACCTTCTTCTCAAGGCTACGCTTGTTCCTACCCAGACCAAGTGTAACAATTCCAGCTACTTGTAAACCTGCCAGCTTGTCACCACTGAATTCTGGTGGCCCATCCTTGCTCAATACATGTCAAAGGCTGCACTCTTTGCCAATAGAACAAAGTGAACATGCATTCCACTATTCCCCCACTCTCGCCGATTGAATCCTCCTGCTCTCACCCTTTTCAACAGGTCTCCTGTGACCTTATCACCAACTTGCCCTCTTCTTCTGGTTTTGATTCCCTCTTGGTTGTGGTCAGCCATGGGCTTAGTAAGGGGGTAATTCTCTGCCCCACAAAGAAAACTATTGTTGCTGAGGATGTAGCTTCTCTTTTCTTTCACAAAGTTTACACACACTTCGGTCTCTATGACAAAATAAAATAATTTCTAATCGTGGACTGCAATTCACCTCTGCCTTTGCTCAGGAGCTTGGACAACTCCTTGGTTATGACCTCTCTCTGTCCACCATGTACCACCTTCAGTTTGATGGAGAAATGGAACAAGTCAACCAAGAAGTGGAGATGTATCTCCACATCTTCTGTGGCAGCAACCCTACCTTGTGGTCTGATCTGGCTTCCCACACCAAATTTGCACATAATTACTGCCCCCATTCTGTCACCAACAAGTCACCCTTCTCTTTGATCCTTGGCTTTGAGCCTCATACCCTTTCCTCTGTTATCTCTGATACCAACATTCCTGCTGTCGAAACCCATCTCAAAGATCTTGCTGCTGCCTGAAATGAAGCACTCACCTCCCACGAACTCACCAGACAAGTCATGGCCTCACACTCCAACCGTCACTTTTTTTCCTTTGCCTCAAAGCCAGGAACCTCTGCCGCACAATGACCCATTCAAAGTTTAACCCTAAGCAAGAAGGACCCTTTATCATCACCAAAGTCTTATCACCAATCACATATAAACTCCATCTTCCTAAAATGTGGAAGATTCATGACACATTCCACATTTCTCTTCTCACCCCTTACCACAAGAACTCCATCCATGGGAAAAACTTCCCTGTGTCACCCTTGGAACTTGTAGGAGGTGAAGAAGAATATGAAATTGAACAGATCTTACACCACCATGGAACCCTGTCTCACCACATGTTCCTGATCTGATGGAAGGAATATTCTGCCAAAGAAGACTCATAAATTGCCGAATCGGAGTTGCAGCATGCAAAATCCCTTCTCTCAAGTTATAAAAAGCTCCACCCCCTTGCTTTCCCTCTCTCTTCAGAACCACCACCTTCTACCACTGAAACACCACGTTGCTCCAAACCTTCTCAAAACTAGTCCTTTACCATGGCCATCAAATTTACCTCCTCCACACTGTTCTCTTTTTCTTCCTCTAACTTGACCTCTTCTCTTTTAGATACCATGTCTTCTATTGCCCAGCCCGGGTGAAATAATCAGTCCAAATCTAATGTCTTGCTCCCTGTCTTCCTCACTACCATGCCGTCCACCCGTCTTCCAGAATCTATTCTATCCATTGATGTCCCTCTCTATATCTCTCACCTTCATGATGACTTCCCCAATGAAGAATACATTTGCCTGATGAACCAATACATCACCAACTCCCGTTTTGCCCATTCCATTGCTGCCTATCTGGACATAGGCTCCCCACTCTATGCCCTCTATTGCACCTACCTCCAAGCAGAACACCTTACCTCCATCGTGTTCCACATAACTGTGCAAGCCCATGTTGGATTTATCAGATCCCTTTTCTTATCCATTCAGAATGAACTCCAAGGCACTCACCCAGTAGCCTTGCACCAACCCAGTATAGGAGAGTTCTTACAGGACCTCAACCACTACCTTGCAGACCTACATTGGCAACAATGTATCTCCTCTTCCCAAACACTGTCTGCCTTATCCTCCCCACTAGAAACTGATGAAATCAACACCTTAGATCAAGCTGAAGCCCATTGGACCAGTAATAGTGGGCAAACTCCTCTTCCTTACTTCCACCCTCGTTACTCAGAAGCCTGTTTTCACTGCCACTGCCTTGGCCACTAAGGTGCAAATTGCATGTTCTACCAGTGCAACATTTGCCTCTGTTGGCAACCCAGCCACTCTCAAGGCCAGTGCCCTTTGAGATGTTCCCCTGGCATTCCCTCCCCAGCTTTTTCTCCACAGTCCTCTCAATCTTCACAATCCAGTTGCTCCTCTCAATGCTCTAATCAAATGTGTCCTATTCCACCTTCTTGCCAATACTGCTTCCAGTCTGTGGATGATACTCTAGTCGACAACAATGTCTGAGATAACATGGCTTATGCCAAATGTCACTGGTTCCCTGGACCCCTCTTATGGAGACTTCTAGCCCTTCACTGGTAGCTTGGACATAGTAGGGGGGTAATGTTATATTTTGTTGTTTCTTTTCTTCTTCTTTC
>JBBPMR010000620.1:0-16986 GCA_038090415.1 Rossbeevera mucosa | reverse complement strand
GTAGAGAGCCTTTGTGAGTTCATCATAATTGTCTGAGGCACCGTCGGGGTCAAGGAAAATGATGCAAAGTTCCTGCTTTACGAGCTTTGTCTTGTAAGTGAGAGTACTCTCCAGCGCAGACGGATGTACACCAAGGAATTTGGCGACAATGGTGAGGATGTCCATGTTGCAAACAATGGCTGCATCCAGGGGGACCATGATCTCATGCGTGGATAGCAGGCACACATTGGCAATGAACACACAATTCATTACAGCAAAAAACAAAGTCATGACGAATGAACTAGTTCGCAAAAAAAAAGCTCGCGCTGGGGACAGGTTCTTGCGCGGAAGAATTTTCTTTTACGCGCCGGGTAGAAAAAATCACGCGGGGACAGGTTTTTGCGCGGGGTAAGAATTTTCTTTTGCGCGCTGGGTAGAAAGAAATCGCCCGGGGACAGGTTTCTGCGCAGGGTAAGAATTTTCTTTTGTGCACTGGGTAAAAAAAACGTGCGGAATATTTGTGCAGATATCCCGCCATAATGTTCAACGACGACAGCACAACAGCGCCATAACCACCACCACCCACCAGCACGCAACGACGCGGCAACATTGTCATCATCGTCCTCTCCGTCTCCGTCTCATCCTCATCCTCACCTCCCTCGATGGATGATGGGACAACGACGATGTCATTATGATGACATTGTCGTCGTCGTCGTCGTCGTCTCCCTCTCTATGGCGGCATGCCACAACGCGCAACGACGACACGTCGTGGCAACGCGATGCGACAATTGCCGCATTGCCACACCACGACGTGACAACGACGCGAGGAGGACGGCACAGGACGAGCAAGCGGGGACGACGGCCCCCTCGATGTGTTGCGCTCGAGGGCACGCCCTTCACCGCCCCCACTTGTCTTGTCGCATTTTCTTTCTCCCCTTCTGTTCCTGACTCCTCATTCATTGTCCTCATACCTCTGACCGAGTCTCTAACTTGCTAGCTAAATGTATTGTTTACCTATGCCTACCTTATGGTTTGGCCCAATGTAATATATATATGGTGGATAATCTGGTGTGCTCACTTGAAGTCCTGGAGCAACTTGGCCATGCTGATTGACTGGTGCGCTTGGCTGAAATGTTACAAGCGTGGCTTGGACTTCATCAATCATTACAGAGTTCAGTTCCGCCTCGATCTGCTGTTGAGGCAGCAGAAGGGAGCTGGCCTGTATAGAGTAGTATGTCATCTTCAGGAGACCGGGGAGCAGGACAGTAGCAATGGTGATGGCATGCAGCCGCAACTGCGTTCACAGAGAGGCCCGAAGGGTGCCACAGAAGACCATGATGAGAAAATCATTCACGGCCGCCGTTGCCCCTTACTACTATGGCAATCCATGAACACCGGTGGCATGATCGGAGCACAGCCTGGGATTAGTGCACTGCCTGGGTTACGACAAACGCCGCCGGCAGAGGGAGGCAGGGATGATGATCAAATGATCGGCCGGGTTCAAGTGCCATATAGCACTTGACTTGTTGAATAGCTCTATGTTGACGTACTTTTCAATTTATTAGCCACTTACCCCGGTGAATGGCAGTGCCCGAAGTTCAATTAAACGTCGAGCCTGGACCACTAGTCACGGTAGTATGTGCAATGCACGGAAATTATCAAGCCTGAATACTAAGCTTGTCTCCCTGCTCGTGGCAACATGTGAGGAATAACACTTACAAGGTGGTCAATGTACCGCCATCCTAGTCGGATCAGGATCTAGGCTGCTGCAAGGTGTCAGTACAATCACGGTCCGGAACTCGTGCCCGAATCTCAGGCTCTGGCTGATGTGGCCTGACCTTATCATCATGCCGTCAGGTTGGCTACCAGCTAAACGTAACCCGGACCGAGACTCATTGAATTTATGGCAATGGATTCCTCGTCCCTCCAGGTCTATACAACGCAAGCCGGTCGTGACGCGGTTTGCGCGCAAGGGTCAGTGATGGGGCGCACTTGGACAGTGATGTGACTGCTGCTTCTTCGGCACCCTGCATTAGCGCCCATCACTGTTAGACGGGTAGCTCTCCTAATGTTCGTAACAAGCACGAAACTATGTTCGTGTTTTATCGCCTACTCCGTTACTGTCTTTCCAGCTCCTCAGCACCTTCGCAAACTATTTCCAGTTCCCTAACCCTAACCACATTGTCCGAAGCTCCTAGTAGTACGTCAGGCTCACCCGAAAAAAATCCTGCACTGCGTGTCTGGCTAGCAACGTTTGGCATCGCCCTCTGGCTCCACGTCACTGCCAGGCTCGCAATCCACGTCTTCTTGGTCTCCACCTGCATAGTCCTGGTCGCCATCATTGATGGCTCGCTCAACCTCCTCGTCGGCCACGCAGTGCTCAGAGCAGCCAAACACGCCGGCTACGACCCATCCCTCCCATCGTCCATCCAAGCCGGCGCGCTCGGCGGGTTCGTCGTGATAGCGCCCACCACCCTCGCCATCGTCTCCCTCATCGCGCTCCTCGGTGGCGGTCTCAAGCCAACGAACAACCGCCTCCTATCGCGTCACCTGGCGGTTCTCCTTGAGCTCGCCAGCGCGACGGCAGTCTCCTCGGCGGCTGCGGCGGCCGGCGTCGCCATCGTGCGGTGGATGCGTCCCAACGACCACCCGCCGCTCGATCCCTTGCACGCCGCCCGCGCAGGAGCCGTCGGAGTCTGTATACTCACAGTGCCGGTCGTTTCGAGCGCGGCGTGTATATGGTTGTGGATGCACCAGCCGCGGACGTGGGGCATCCGGCCGCGGCGGACCGAGTCGGGTGCGGATACCCCGCCTGCGGCCGCACCTGCGCCAGCGCACGGACTGACACTGGTACGTCGTGGATGCGAGCTGATGCGTCTGATATGGTCGTGTTGCTTATCCTCGGTCTTTTTTGCTTGTTTTTTGTTTTCCCAATAGATCGATAGCTTCGGACGTCCACTGACGTATGATCCATCAAGTCACAAACCACAAGCTCAGGCTCGCCCACGCGTGAACACTCGCACGGTGGTGATGGAGGCGATGGGATACGTCCTTATTACGCTTTGTATTCTTTCGATCAGGCTGCTATGCTTTTGAAAGAGTGTTCTTGGTTACGGCGGATCTGATGTTATCACGGCCTTCTTTACTCACTATTTCGTTAGTGGTTTGTATGATCCTATCTGGAACAATGCTCCCTGTTCATTGCAACGATCTCGGACGCTCTTCCCAACAAACAGGAAAAGGGCCGAAGCATCATCTTACTTCTCGCGCGCAAGTGAACCCAAATGAATTGCTATCTAACTCAGATCGCCACGGTGATATGACCCGTTTGGGGGATTGCGGTGCACGGTATAAATTTATGCGGGCTTCGAGTGACTCAGGGTGACTAGGACGGAACTGCATGATGACTCCGTGTTGTGATATCACGAACCCCAATGGCATATAACTGTCTAGCCAATACACGGAAGGGCATACAAAAAAGGTAGCTAGTGAAACAATAGAAAAGCGATGCTGTTTAACATTTATCGAGGGTATGAGGGGTATTGGTTCGTTCCGTTCTTAATGCAGAATGAATTAATGATATCAAGCGTCAGAGATTCGAGCGGGGCGGATGGGGCGTGAAATGCGGAGATATGGCAGTGATATAGGAGCATAGCAATCGATCGACATGGTATAGCGCAGAAAGGCGAGGACCGGTGGCACCGATCATTGCATCATTCCCTTATGACGCTTCTTGCTCTTCTCGTGGCGTTTACAGTCACTGCTGTTAAAGAATCGCTGGTCGCAGCCTGGAATGCTACAGGCAAAGGGTCGCTCGCCAGTGTGCGATTGCATATGGCCTATGATGTGGCGTCAATGGGATTCAAGTAAATATGCGAGGGAAGGCTTACGTTTGAGAGAGAATAGCGCAGTAAAGGTCTGGTTGCATTCCGTACACTCGAACTGAGCAGGGTGGCGACGACGACGACTATTGGCCTCGAGCATGGCCTTGCTTGCTACAGGACCATGACGAGAAGAGGATGAAGATTGGGAGCGAGGGCGAGGGCGAAGAGGCCCGCTCTGCGGACCGAAGGAAGAGATGTCGAGAGATTCGGCAGAGAGGGATCCGACGAAAGGAAGGCCCGGATGCTGAGGGGGCCAGATAAACTGACCATTAGGGGTGGTGGGGGAAGGAGACAAAGGAGACTCGATGTCTGAGAGCGCAGAGCAGAGCGACGAGGGAGAGAGGGAGCCACCAAAAGAGGAAGAAGGCGAGGGGATGGGACTACCAAAGCTGGAAGGGGAAAGGCCTGGTCCCACTGCGGACATGGCACCGTTCTCGATGATGCCAGAGTATGGAGGGGAATAACTAGGACCGCTGATGAAATGATGAGTGGTAGCCAGATGCGCAAACTCGTCCATCTCTTCAAGCTCGGGGGGGATGTTCGAAGGATCTAAAGGAGTGTTAGTGTGGCGCAGTAGGCCGGATGGGAGGGGAACATACAGTCGGAATGCAGGGTGTGAGCGTAGTATAAGTCGCTACCTTGGGAGGAATCGAACATGCCGTTGCAAATCTCGGCCTGAATCCACTCGGATCCAAGGCTAGTGAACGGTGAGTTGACAGCAACGGGACAGTAGCGCAGGGTGAACGTACAGAGCTGAAGCGTCGTCCGCGTCGAGTACATGGATGGAGGGGACGGGGATGGTATTCATTGGCAAGGTACGGATATGTGGGGGAAGGGGAAGGGAAATGCGCGTTAGCTGTAGGGATTGAAGGAGATCTGAGCGTTATATAGACGGGCGTCTGGTTTCCGAATTGGTGAGAAGCGCGCTAAAATGCCAGTGCATTGGGGCGTGGAAGAGACAGAGAGCGCCCATGGAAGGGGCAGAAACCAATGATCGGGTATGACGAACCAGGCCATGTGTGGGCAGCGAAGTTCTGCGTGGAATGACAAAAACGCTGCGAAGAGACCACCGCACCGCAACAAGTCCAGCGTCTCGTTCGATGCGATGCAGCGACATTCCAGAAGGAAGGGGATGGCGGTGTGGTTGTTCACGTGACCCTTCCAACCCGCCACTTGGCAGGCGTGTCAAAAAAAAAAAATTACGCGTGTTCAGAATGTGGGTGTGTTCTGACACTGCTTTTCCGACACACAAGGACTCTTGGGCGCTCCGTCTCCCGCCGTTCTGTCCGCTTTCACTCCCTGGACTAACTCGTGTTTGAATTGTCCTCGCCCATGCAACGTGTTCCATGGGCCCAAACTGCACAGACTAAGTGGCTACTGTACCGGGATATTCATAATTGGCAGTGGCTGTGATCCTATGAACCCGGCACGAGGTAGAAGCATGCCAAAGGCCAAGGTACGTACCCACAACGCCACCTCCAATTTGGGGTCGCGTTTCGAGGCCGTTTTTGCCATTCATGAATTTTTGAAACCCGGTCACCTATCGCAATTGGACAATCAATACCCCGAGTCATCTAACATACATACTCATTCCTCGCCATCGCTTCCATAGTCTCCCAGTCCCAGCCCTGTTTGAACAGGCATGGTCCGTGGCATGTTTTCAGTGTGGCGGGCCATCCCGTTTTGACTCCGTATCTCCGCAAAATACCTCAGTCCCTCTAATGTGTCCGGAGTAAGCAGTCCAAGGGGTTTGGATGGCAGGGTCTCTTCGGGTAATAGACCAAGTCCTATCTTCCTTCGTTTCGGATCATGCGAATCAGGAGCCTGAGAGTCTTCGTCCTCTGGTTCTACAACCTCTCCCTCGTAATCCAATACGTCACCATCTTCTAGCGCTCGCACAGCCCTCATTGCTTCCACAATCCGAGGATCCATACGTGCCTTTATGGCTTCTTGTCCCATTTCTTCCAGACGTCGTTTTTCGGCCACTTTTTGAACAGGGTTTGGGTCTTCCGTGGCCCAACGGACATTGAGGATCTCGTCATTGTCCAGCGATTGGCACGCCATTGCTTCCTTGGCAAATTGTGCACCGAGTTCGGATACATATGTTACGAAGGCAACGCTTCGATACTGAAGGACACGAGCTGATGGTGATTAAGTTACGCCGCAATGTGGCTAAATGATGGAAGACATACTTCGCTCGATCTCTCCCCACTCCCTAAAGTGACGGTTGACGATCTCCTCCGTTTCAGGTCCTGGCCCGGTTTCCTTGATCCGACCCACGTACAGTGTGCGATTTTGACGGTTGAAGCTGCCCACGCCCCCCATATCGTCGCGGTAATCAGCGAACTTGTCCCTCGAAAAGCAGTCCTTGGAGCTGTCGGGTAGGGTGTTGTTTAAGTCGGGTAGGACGTGGAGGTAGTTGCATTCCCAGCCATACGGACAACAACCACGGGCAAAGAAAAGACAGCAATACTTGTTGCCAGTTTGGTTGGCGCGCGTGAGACCGCTGTCTTTCTTGACGTTACATCGCGTCTGTGACTTGATTTTGCTGCGGTGCGGTTGGTTAGTCCAGAGCGTAACAACCCCGCCATGAGACGCACTTTGAGTAGTTGTCCTCACGATCTCCACCGGCCCATTTGTTGTACCATATGTCTGTCGTTGTCTGTTAGTGACGGCGCGACAGGCAAGGGGCGACTGACTGTATTCTTTGCCGGTCTGGACTGTCTCTTGTTTGTCGACGTCGCCAGCCTTGACCTGTTTTCTGGCCGGTTTGAGCTTTTTTGTTTTCTTCGCGACAGGCAGGGCGGGTTCGTCGGTGATCATGGTCGTCGACGTCGTCGTCGATGCGGTGCAGACGGCTGTTCGCAAATCACGTGAAAAGCACGTGGGTAAACGGGGCGGCCCGACCGAAGTCGTCGCGTAATAAGTCAGATCTGAACGTCACCAACCTCCGCGAATCGAGGGGTCTCTCATGGCCCGCCTTTCGTCGTCGTCGTCGCTGGCGTCTACGACACCGACATACATCGCTCACGCCGACGTCACCATCGGCCATGTGTGCGTTTCTATCCTTCCTTTCCTTCTGCTGCTTACACGCTCGCACACTCCACAGGCAGCTCCGCGATCTCATCATATGTCCTCGAGAGTCGGGGCTCGTCAACTACGTGCAAGGTAACTCCATCGTAGAGCATGATCTGTACTCTCCTGACATCGTGCGTGCATCCGAATCCCCTCTGCCCACCTCCTCACCCGTTCGCACGCGCTAGGCCGTCCGCAGTATTGCAAACCTTTCATTCACCCCAAACACTCTCGCCTCCGTGCAGCTTCCTGGCTCGGACACCACTCTCCTCGCAGCAGGTGGACAGGACGCCGAAATCCACATTTCCCTCCACCAGTCCTCCTCGCGATCTCAACGAAGGGAAGATGCATCCCTTCAGTTCCATAGTAACAATGCCATTTGGCAGTACTACAGGAAACTCCAGGGCTCGATCAACAATTCAGTATTGCTCAGCTCTCTAAGTCTGACGAGATCCGCCCAGAACAGCCTCGAACCTCGTCTCATCGTCAGCAACAACGACTCCACCGTACGCTTCTACGACATAGCGGTCCGCACTGAATCAGGCCCAAAGGACCTCTGGCAGTCGGGTAACTTGAGACTGGAAGAGCCCATCAATCACTGTACGTATGCTCTATCCCCTCTCCGTCTTTCGCTCACATCCCTTCCTAGCTTCCCTATCCCCGGACGGGAGAACCCTTCTCTCCGTCGGGGATTCCCCACGGATTTATCTTCACCACCTCACTGGTGGTCCTTGCATCACATTTTCCCCCATCGTAACTCTGAACGTCCCGCCTCCTGACGCCAGATTGTACTCTTCGTCGCTCTCTGCATCCTTCTCCACCGCATTCTCACACGATGGCATGAAATTTGCCGTTGCTTCCCAAGAGGGCGTCGTCGCTGTCTGGGACGTGCGAAGCACGAAACCAATGAAAGTCATTCAGACCGACAAAACTCGGCCGCCGGTCGGGCACCCTGGGAATGGAGATGGAACCGGCATGCTCAGCGATGATCCGTGGGACTGGACGAGAGGTAATTCAAAGGCCCCTGGTTGGGGCGCCCGTAGCATCAAGTTTGGTGCTGGAGGCACACACGGTCGTCCTGGACACGAGGTCATGACGTTCACAGAGGTGAGGATCACCCTCATGCTGGCACGCGGATTCCCTGACGCTTCGCTCAGCACACAAGTCTCCTTCATGTGATCGATGCTCGTACTTTCGAGACAGAGGAGATCATTCGCGTACCCAACATCGCAGGGCGAGAAGCATCGCGTCTGACATCGTCCCGTCCTTTATCTATGTCTCCCGCGCTTTCTGATGTGGCCCAATCACCACCTATGCAAACTGCAACCGCGCAGCCACCGCGTGTGATTCGCACACTCGAAGAAAGTTTTCGCATCAATTCGTTCCCCAACAGTGTGCCGTTTTCCACGCGAAGACCCTCGCACCGCATCCTTCGGCGGCGGGAGGGCGAGGACGGCGAGGATTATAATTATGGAGACATGCTCACCTTGCCTCTTGGGGAAAGTGTGATCCAAGAAAACGTTCGAGAAGCATTTTCTCGACCTCGTCGGGCGGTCCGCCCGTATCTGACTCATCGAGCGGACATCTACCCACAGTCTTCGGCGAGAGGCACGGCCAATCTACACGCGCACGGTAACCATAACGTCGATGGCGATGGAAGAGAAGACGTAGACAGCATGGACGTGGATGAACCAGAAACAGATTGCATTTCACGTGCCCCTTCTCGCTCGTCTTCCCCGCCGCCTTCCATCCACCTTCCATTGCAGACGTCTCCTTCACCACCCCGTGGCACAGCCTTGGCGAGATACACAAATGCTCGCCATTCGCCTCATCCCGGCCGTCGAACGACCACACGCGCCAATCCAGTGGTGGAGCAGACACAGAACCCTGATCTGGACATCGCGGGAACGTGCTTCGACCCTCAGGGTGGGATGATCTATGTCGCCACGACGGATAGCGTTTCAGAATGGGCGGTCAGAGGGGCGGATAAGCGGTGGTGGGGCTGTACCGCATGGGCATGAATCCCAGTATGATTTCCCACCTGCGAATGTTCTGTTTCGATTTATCTCTCACTGCGAGCTACATGACCTTGTTGTACTACTGCACGACATCATGACTGCATTTCACGTTTACTGTTGTTGTTCACGATATGTTGCTTGTATCCGTACATCTAGTTATTTAAGGCTGTAGTGTTTCCTGGTGGAATGCATGCGATTTATGTATGACTCGATGGCGATGTGATCTTAGCGGTGTACACAGACTTTAGATGTTGACAGTCTTGTGCCGTCGTGCTCCACTCACGCGCACGCACTTCCCTGGCGCTCTGCAAAGGCAGTCCTCCCTCAGGCCTCCTCGCCTATTCACGCAGTTCTCCACGTCCACGCGCCGACATGCTGTGACACCAAAGGAACAGCGGCGCAAGGACTGGATGGTCGTGCGCAAGCTCATGGGCAACGTCTGGCCGGAACACGACTGGAACACCCGCTTCCGCGTCGTCCTCGGCTTTGCCCTCCTCGTCAGCGGAAAGGTAAACTTTTGACTCCTCATCGTCCGAACATTCGCCTTCACCGTCGTCGTTCCCCAGGTTTTGAACGTGCAGGTCCCACAGCTCTTCAAGGACGTCATCGATGCCCTCAATCTCGACGTCTCTGCCACTTCCACCGTCTGGGTCGTCGCAGGCTCGCTCATCCTCGGTTGTGTGTACCCGCCGGTTCTCCTGCATCCCATGCTGCCTCTCACTCTCCCACAGACGGTGCCGCCCGCGTTGGGGCCACGGTTTTCGGCGAACTCTTGAATGCAGTCTTTGCCAACATCGGCCAACGCGCCATCCGCAAGGTCTCGCGCGAGACCTTTGAACACTTGCTCAATCTCAACCTCAAGTTCCATCTCTCCCGACAGACTGGCGGTCTCACCCGCGCCATCGATCGGGGAACAAAGTATGACCTCGCTTCCCCGCCGTTTCCCTCCCTCCCTGATAGATAGGTCGACAGGGGCATCACGTTCATGCTTCAGGCTATCCTGTTCCGTATCGCTCCGACCGCCTTGGAGATATCCATGGTGTGCGGTATTCTCGTGCGTGTGGGTCCTTTCTTCCAAACCGGTTGTCTTCACAGATTACATCCCTCAGACGTATAAATTCGGCTGGGATTTTGCCGCGATCACGGCGAGCACACTTGCTGCATATACCTGGTTTACCGTCCACACCACGTCCTGGAGGTCGGCGTTTTCCTACGCGGTCTTGCCAGACTAGTTAGCTCATACATCCGTAGAACTCAATTTCGACGCGATGCGAACAAGGCCGACAACAAGGCTGCATCCTCGGCCGTCGATTCTCTCATCAATTACGAGGCAGTCAAGGTATGTCTCTCTGGTCCATCCCATTTCCATTTCCGATGCTCGTTCTGCAGCATTTCAACAACGAAAAGTTTGAGATCGCGCAGTATGACGCACATCTGAAGCAATACGAGAAATCTTCTGTCCAGATCACGACTTCCTTGGCATACCTCAATTCGGGCCAGAACGTCATCTTCTCCAGCGCACTAACGGCGACCATGTTTTTGGCCGCACAAGGCGTGCTGAATGGTGAGAACTTCAATTGGGATACCCGATCAGTTTGATGAAACGAGGCTCAGGAACGATGACTGTTGGTGATCTCGTCATGGTCAATCAGCTGATATTCCAACTCTCTCTTCCCCTGAACTTTTTGGGTAGCATATACCGTGAACTACGGCAGAATTTGTTGGATATGGAGGTACTGTTCACTCTCCAAACCGAGAATGCTCCAGTTCGGGTACGTATTTTCCGCGATAGCCTTGACTCGCGTCTCATCATTGCCAAGGATAAACATGGGGCAGTACCACTGGTACTCAAGGGCGGCGCTATTCGTTTTGAGGACGTCAACTTTGGATATCACCCTGACCGTCCCATATTCCGCAACCTTTCGTTTGCCATTCCCGCAGGCAAGAAGGTGGCCATCGTTGGGCCCTCGGGCTGTGGAAAATCCACCGTCTTTCGACTTCTATTCAGGTTCTACGATCCATCTTCCGGTCGGATCCTCATCGACGATCAAGACATCCAAGACGTACAGATGGAGAGCCTCCGTAGATCAGTAGGCGTCGTTCCCCAGGACACGCCTCTCTTCCACTCAGACATCATGCACAACGTGCGGTATGGACGCCTTGACGCCACGGACGAAGAGGTTAAAGGAGCTGCCATCAAGGCCAGCGTGCACGACACCATCGCGAGCCTGCCGGACGGGTATCGGACCAACGTCGGTGAGCGGGGGCTGATGATATCGGGAGGGGAGAAACAGCGATTGGCAATCGCACGGGTTTTGTTGAAGGACCCACCGATATTGTTTTTCGACGAAGCGGTGAGCACGATGTCGCGCATCGCAATTTGTGTACGTCGGTGGCTGACCATGGCTCCCGTCTAGACGTCCGCTCTAGATGCGCACACGGAAGCAGAGATCATGAAGAGCATCGATAACACGCTGTTGCACAGCGGACGGACGAGCATATTTATTGCGCACAGACTACGTACCGTGGTCGATGCAGGCGAGCCCTGTTGTTTTTCGTCGCTGCCGAGGGAAGCGCTGACCACAGGGGAAACTCTGCACAGACCTGATTATCGTTCTCAAGGAGGGTCAAGTCTTTGAACAGGGCACGCATGAGGAACTGCTGCGTCGGGGTGGGCTGTACCATGACATGTGGGCCCAACAGTCGGTATCCGACAGTACGTCGGGCAGTGCGGATCAAGAGGGCCAGTGAACGCCTCACACACTGCGCTTTCTCTGTTCCTAAGAGAGAAAAAAGTGTATTTTCTGTTTCGGTCCCGCTTGACGCCTGTCGGCATCGGCGGATGATGATCACAGGGCGGACGATGATCACAGGGCGGACAAGGTCTGCTGATCCTTTGGGGATGGTGGCGGCGGCGGCGGAGGTTGGGAAGATCCTGGGAGTCATGGATACGTCCATGTGCCCCCAACGCCTCGATCTGGGTGGATCTGTCGGGTTAGGGATCTTAATTACAATGCGGTATATACTACGAAGTTTTTGAATTATAGACACATAGCCATTAGCACTAAGTTCCATATGAACTATCATGTTACGGTTTAACCTTATTCCATGCGCCCGCGCAACCAGCTCAATAGGCCCTTGGTTCCTTCACGTTCCCAAATTCTCCTCTGAGGAATCCGAAAACTGATCAAGATTCGAGTATGATGTAAGTCCATAGCCATGCAAGGCGAAGGCGAAGCGATAAAAAAAACACTCACACATTCCCATCCACTAAAAATACATCGAGGGGCAATAAGCCGAGTTCCGGCGGCAGTTTGGCGATCTCGTTATCCCTCAAGTCCAGCTCTTCAAGTTTCCAATCAGGGATGGTTCGGTGTCCCTTGAATATCTCCGCCACGCCCTGGAAACCATCGAGCACCGAGATATGGTTCCCGCGTAGCCGGAGGTGCCTCAGTCCCGGACGACCTGCACCGTCCTGTGCTGACCCTGCCATGATAAGACCCATCAGGACGTCCTTTTGAAGCACAGCAGACGTCAACGCGTTGTACGACACGTCCAGCGTCCTTAGTTTCGGGAACAACCGCGTCAACAACGGTAAAAATGGCTCGTTTGATTTGACCGGGGTCGCGCCTCCCTCGACTTGGCGCATGACCGCGACGGAGTCGGTGAAGCCACATCCGTCCAAGATCAGCTCTTCAAGGTTAGGGATCAGCCCTGCGTCCGTATCGGCTCGTGAGCAAGGAAATGAGACGGACAGGTCCATCTTCCTATTGCTGAGAACGAGGGTCTTGAGAGTCGATGCGAAGGAGTGGGCAGATATAGTTGCGATGGGTATGCTTGGCGTTGGTAGAGCGATGTCAGTCTTTCCGGGGGTGGTGAGGATGTTTAAGGAAGGTGCGGCAAGAGAAAAGGACCTTGCATGCGATCTCAGTGGTGCTGCCGAAGCAGGGAGAGTGAGTGTCTGGGTTGCCACTTGGTAGTACTGAGGATTGTTCAGGTTGAATGTCGATGGGCCACCTTGTGGTGGAGGTGAGCTTGGATGACCGATGCCAGTGACCGAAGTACGTTTGCTTGCAGAGGGTGAAGCACCTGCTATCCCGGTAACAGATTCGACTGCTACTGCAGCCGCTCTGGCACGCCTCCGACCGCCTTCTGTTAGCAAACCCTGCTCTGCTTCGATCTCCCATGCTTCCTTTGCGGGCGGTTCGTGAGAGGGAGGATGCACACTGGCCGTTGATGGATTACCGTTTGCCTCGGACCTTCCGCTCCGGTGTCTCGTCCTGCGCTCGGCTTCGATTTCCCAGGTTTCCTTCACCACCTTCTTCCCGACTGTAATCCTAAGAGTCCCTTCTGACGGCTCATCTGTAGTCATGTCAAATGCGAGTGACTGCTTCAAGCCAGACAATGCCAATGTTACAGCCTCGGCATTTACGCGTGTTTCCTCAAGATCGAGAATGCGCAATGAAGGGAAATTTCGAGAGACGTCATCGGTCAGGAGAGAAGGTGGGAAGGCATCATCTCCAATGTCTGCCTTTACCAAACGAAGTTCTTTCAACTGATCAAGAGTTGCAAGCGCGCGTACAAGGGCCGAGGAATCAGAGTTCTCTGAAGTGATGGGGTTGGATGACAAATTAACCCTGGACAAAGCAGAAGGGAGATTCTTGTAGTCGATAGTAGAAGCAGTCAGCTTGTTGAAAGACACATCAAGCGTCAGAAGGCGTGGCAATGGAACGCTGGCTCGCGTAATGACTGGGCCAAAGAAGCCCCCAGAACTGTAAGTATCCGTTCGTGATCGACGAGATCCCGAGAACGGTTCACCAAATGAGAGGGAGACAAGAGAATTATGCGAGAGATTCAGTGTGGAGAGTGTGGGGAGTGCAAAGATATTAATGGGAAGTGATGATAGCGAATTATGCGAAAGATCTAGGCTAGTAAGGGCCGTCAAGTCAGCAAAGGTATTGGGTAGAGCACAGATATTGTTTTGATGTAGCTTCTCCGGAAATCAGCAAAATACACCTATAGCAAGAAGAAAAGACGCATACATCGACTGTCTTGAGCGATCCAAAGAGTGAAATCTCGTGTTGGATCTCTTCGATCTCGTTGTTCCACGCCTTTAGGATTTGTAGGTCCTGAGCCTCAAACCATGCTGGGTTTCCACGTTGTCCGGGCCATTTTTCTGGAACATCTGAAGAACCTATTGGGGGTTCCTCAGGAACTGACTTTAACGGGTCAGGCTTTATTCCCAAGTGGATCTCAAACAATGCAGATGGCAGGCAAGGCAACAAACGCGAGGCAAGATTGATGGAACCTGTCGTAGGAACCTTGTCAGGTAGGAATCCGGGCGAAGGGAGAAACTAGCATCCACACCAGTGCTGCGAGCACGCTCGATGGCTTCTTTCACGGACCACCGACCAAGATCAACATTTTCGTCGACCTCTGTCTTGGTCGGGCTCTTGCTGTCAGGAATAGAATCCTCTAATGTGTCGAGGCCATCAAAACCAGCACCACCACCGAAGTTGGGTCTAGCAGCAGCCTTCTTAGCTTCTGCACGCTTGAGAGCGATAGCTTCTTTGATGTTGAGAGGTACTTTGGGAGTTGGAATCTCTTCATCTGGTGGAATGCGGCGAGCTGGTTTGGAAGATGAGTTGGGTATCGACTTTGTGCGGACGCGAGGGGTCGAGGAGGACGTTATTGCACTTGATGGCTTGGATGGTGACGGTGCTCGAGAACGCGAGGTCGGAGGAGTCAAGGTGGTTTTTACTGTCGGTCTAGAAGTCTGTGGAAAGCGAGACATGATATTGTTAAAGAGAAATTCAACACGAACACGCGCAAGTCACGACTGGGTGGTCACACGAATTATTACGACACAGACAAAGATCTCCCTCCTTCGCCTTCGTCCTCGCTCCCGTCGTCGTCCTCATACAAATGCAGGTCATCGATCTCTTGCTCCGTCTGCCTGAGCTCTGCGTATACCTCCTCTTCGTCCCGTCTGTATTTAGCGAGATCGAATTCGTCTGACGCATCTCCATCGTCTTGCTCTTCAAACCACTCTGGGTTGTATTGGAACTGATCCCAGGTCAACAAAAACCACAGAAAGCAGATGCGGTGCCTACCAGGTCTCTACCACTCATACCAGTGATCTTGCCGGCTGAGTGTTGCACTTCCTTGGCTTTCCGTAACGCTTCCGCTTCCGCGTCTTTCTTGTCCATTCGTGTCTTTTTCCAGACGGCGAAAGTTTCAGGAGTAACTGGGGTGAGATTGGAACCCAATTTGTGTCGCTGAAACGGATGAGCACTTTGGACCTGCACGGGAATCGCAGGCCCACCTCCGTCTCCAAAAACTCTTCAAGTGATATCACGTTGGCTTTCGCGGCCTCCTCCGCAGCCTTCCTCTCAGACTTCAGGACGAAGCCAGGCGGTAAAGCATGTCGGTATTGGCACTTCTCTCCCCCATTCGGGCATTCCCAGAACCATCCAAACCTAAAAAAGATAGAGATATTGGGGTCAATCTAGGAAGCACTACGTACTTTTTAGTCTCAATAGCGTCAATAAAAAATTTGCAAACGATCTATACGCGAATGAGTAAATCATGCTGAAGGCCAACTTGAACTTCACGTACGTCCGTCGTGGTTCGTGGATTGCCATGCTTCGACAGTACAACACTCCGCAATTTTTCCTCGTCCCAATTTTCCATCGTATCTACCGGGTTCGTTTAATATCATCTGGGAAAATGGACGCGTCTCTACAAACCTTTCATCTGTTCCTCCCGACTATCTTCATAGAGGTTCTTCTTGTCCACCTTCCGGCCAACATCGAGATCGTGGCTGAATTTGCACTTGCTCCCTTTCTCGCAATTGCCAGCCTTGTAGAACGCACAGAGAATGGTCTTGGGATCAACGCCGAAAGGTACTTTTTGCGTTTGTACCGGCTTGAACAAGGCGGCTTCCTCCTTCTTGCGCTTCTCCTCCTCAAGTTTTTCCTTGGCTCGTAGGTCCTTCTCCTTCTCTTTTGCAAGAGCTTCCCGAGATTTACCCGCCGTAGCAGCCTGAGCCTGGATCTGTTTCACTTGTTTTTGAACCCTGGCGGACTTGTTTTTCTACGAAATAACCGCCGTCAACACTATCCGATTTGCGGAAACGATTGCGCACATTCTTCATCCCAAATGTCTTCACAAGGAACCTTGATTCATTAGTCTACAATACAAGCCATCAGCTATGAGATCACCTTGTCCTCCTTCACTTTTGAAGACGATGGCGCGTTTTGCTTCTTTGGAGGCATTCTGAATATTGTCAGGGATCAATGTCTTCTCGGGTTGTTTGAGTGCAGCCTAGGGAAGTAGATGCACTACCGTTCAGCCTTAGGGTTCGCAGACTAGTGAGGATTTGGGGTGGAAGTCCCACGGTGATTATTTTTAGTGTCGCGGTAACGGTAGAACCGTACCCGAGTGCCGGCGGATTGTGTCCTCTGAGTCAGACTCAGAGCGCTCCCCCAACACTGGTTACAATGTAATTGCAATCGATCCATCAGAATGAGGCTGAATCATCGATTGTAGCGTATCGCCCTGAGCTCTCCCAGTTGGATAAATACACTACATAAACCATCCCCATTTTTTTCGTGCCCGACCGCTGCCCAGCAATGACCCACTTATCCTTATCAACACTTGGCCTCACTGGGCAAATTTACCACCCTCTCCCCTCGATCTCTGCAGGATTTTCTTTGACGACAACGTGAGCCTATTAGTTCTCCTATAGTTCGAGCAAAACGTGCTCATTGCACCAGCGTGTTCGTCGTGTTGACCGCCCAAGTCGGACTGTACTTTTGGAAACCACCTGTTCATAGGCGCGACCGTCCTTGGATCAAGAGTATTGTGAGTATTATTGACATACATAGAGAATGTCTATATCTTTTTTCCCCCTGGCTATAGGTTATTATCATCTGGTTAGTCTGCGGTTACATTTGACTAGCATGGATTGATCGTCAATTCATTGACGAGAGCAGGATCGTACAAGCTTTAGATGTGTAAGTGGCCTA
>JBBPMR010000619.1:0-16992 GCA_038090415.1 Rossbeevera mucosa | reverse complement strand
TTTCGCCAAGTTCGTTTGCAAATTGAGAGGTGCGATCGCAGCAGTGCATCCGACCGTTATACCAATACCAATACCATCATTCCTATCGGTGCGTATTGCGTCTAGAAGAATCATATGGAAGTGTTATATGATTTTTCTTTCCTACTTGTTTAATGCAGATGCAGGTCAGACGACCGCTACTTAGTAAGTAGTAGCATCGGAACCGGTGTGTCCGACACATCGGATAAAGTTGCTGGGGACTCGGAGATTCGGAACGGTGGAAAGCAAGTGGAAGCGTCGGAGTTGTACGATTTTCATTCTTCATCTTCATCTTCCCGAAACTTCATCTCTCACTCACTCTCTGGGCTGGCTTCGAGTCCGAGTTGACGGTGCCACAGACCCAAGGTGATTTCGTCTCGACATGGCCGAGTTCACGTTTCGTGTAGTAGTATTATCACTGTTATTTCTGACCTAACATGCATTGCCAGTGAGACGAATTCAAACGACGCTTTTTCCCTCCGTTTCTCCGTCCTTGTGTTCATTTCTCCGTCCATCCGTGTTGTTCCGTGCACGCACGCTCTGGATAGTCTGTGTATGCTTCCTCTTCCGCGTTGAGAGGGGCGGCCGAAGGCGCTGCTTATAACAATAATGATAATAACAAATTGTCCTCAGCAAGAGCGTGGACGACCTGACCATGTAGCCTCATCACGATCACTCTGAGATGAACTTTTTTTTAAATTGAGAAATGGACAGCGAGCGGGTGTCACGCGACTCTTATCGTTCACGGCGCTGCTTTGTTTCGGATGAATTAAGAGGGATGATGTTGCCCGTGAGGACATGAGGAGGAATGAAAGGCAAGGCAGCAAGGCGAGGGAATGAAAGAAAGGGGAAGGGACGAGGCTGCGGTACAGATAATAATAATAATAACGAACGAATGAATGAACGAAAAATGAACATGAAACGAACGAAAGAGCGGACGCGTCGCAGAAATATGAGTTCCTGACGGTGATGAGACGACAAGTTGGAGGCGGATTGCTTATCAGCGATGATGGAAATGCGCCGGGCAGACGTGGGCCCATACACTGCCCTTGCTTTTCTGTTCTTTTTTTGGTCTAGGCGGAGAGGCAGGACTCCGTCCGATAGATGGAGATGAGATATTACACGTCAAAAGGACGCACTCTCGAGGACGAGGACGTGTGCGTCTGGAGGAGTCTGTGTGGATCGAGATCGTCGGTCAATGAGGAAGGGTCGAAACATACAAACGAGTGAAGGGAAAAGAAAGGGAAAATAGAAAAGTTGTCCCTGGCGTAGCTGCGCAGATGCGTTTCCGCCTTTCTTCCGCCTTGGTGGGAACGTGTTGTTGGTTACTGTGCGATGCTTCCCCTCCATTCTTGAGCGGTTGGGAGGAGGAGTAGGAATTGATTGGGGTTCCTCCCTTCTTCGTACCCTTACCTCGGGAGTGGTTGGAGCCAGCTGCACACAGCGGCGGCCTCTTACTTACGTACGAAGGTATGCGGTCGCGTGGCCCTGGGTACACGCGCGTTCGAGGCCCTTGATAGAAGGTAGTAGTGCATATTAGGGACCGCCTTCGGGTGACCTCGAGCACCGCAGGGTAGAAGAAGCGTGGGGCTAAACTACCATGCTTGCAAGTGTCGCTGCAAGATCGTGCGTGGGTGCATGTGTGGAGGAACCCTATCATAAAATGATTTGACGTGGAGGGGTTCAGTACCTCTTTCGGTCAGACGAGCAAGAAGCTTGGATATTCTCCAAGCTGCGGCGTAGGAGAAGAGAGGGGGAGGGAGAGAAGGTGAATTGAAAACGTCGGAGCGTGGTGGACGCGTGTGTTTTTCGTGTTTCTGGCTGTTTTCGGTGATGACATGACGTCATGAGTGTCAGAGTTTGACTCCCTATGTGATTGTCTCGGAGGCCCTGAGGAAGGTTTTCATGATGATGAAACGGAAGGGTGGGGGAGTGCGGGGGTGCGGAAGGCGGAAGGGCGAGGATGACGCAGTGTGGTTCCATTGTAACGGTAAGTGGAAAGAGGAGGGAAGGTCACGCACCGTGTCGAACATGCGACGAAGGTATGGTACACCACGTCCCACGTTGATCAAGGCATTTATTTGTTGCAGACTAAGCGGGCGGCCAAACGCGAAGACACCGTTCTCTTTTTAACAGCGTATCGGCTGTAGAATGATGCACTTGAAAAACCCTACCGAGGTATTACCGCCGACCTGTCCAAGGGTTAGTACAAGCTACTAAAAACAGCTGAACCCAGGAACCTCCCAGCATGGCGACGAGAACGTTCGTGTGGTAACTGACCACGTTTGTACAGCGTGGCAGGTTCTGCTACACTAGTAGTTGGCAGTACTTACTAGTGTATTGTATTTTTTTTGGCGGATGACCAAACGTGAGAGGGGCCGACTTGGTCTTGCACTTTGGCTCACACATTCTCTCGATCTACCCGCCGCTCTTTTTCTCCGTCACACACCACGACCATCAGCGAGCGGGCCACTTCCCGCCCCCGCCCCCGCCCGTCACAATGAGCCGTCAACACCAACAGCAGCGCCCGTCTCGACTCAATCGCCCACAGCCCCCTTCTTACCCGGTTCAGCAGCCTCACTCCCATCCGACACCCCCTCCGCAGCCCACCTCCCCGCCTCCAACTGCCTATTATGCTCAACCCCCTCACTCTCCCCGTTCAGGTCAACCCAACATCACTTTTCAGACGACTGAACGTGGCGACAGGAACAGCACCCTCGACGGACCCCGTCATCGATCCATGCCCTCTGCCTACCAAAATCAGTTCTCTCCACCCCACCCAGACACCGAAACTGGCGACTTTTTGGAGCACGGCAGGGTCACTAGGAAGAAGAGTCTCGTCAGACCCGATAGAGAAAAGATCGAGCCCGGCCATCGCCAGTGGCACTATCGAAGTCACGTCGAACAGATGGCAGACGATGCTCGAGGCGGCGTTCACCCTTCCAGTATGCCATTTATCTCCCCCAAGAAAATTCTCTGACCCTTCTTTCTTATCTAGCTACCGGCAACTATCCCCAGAAGCTCCGCCGTGGAAAATCATTGCTTGCTCGCGAGGAGGACGTCCAGGAGGACTCGGGTACCGCTCTCTTCAAGCGTGCCGCTACTTTGCGCCGGAAGCGCCCACACTCCCAAACTACTCCTATGACCCCATCCGATGCCTCTTCCCGCAAATGTCTCGATGGTATCGGTCCCGGACCAAAGGATTGTTGGTTCATATATTGCTATCTCATCACATGTTGGATCCCTTCCTTCTTACTTAAAGCGTGTGGTGCGTTATCCTGACTTGAACCTTCCGTGGGACTACTCGATCTCACCATTTGACGTCAGGCATGCGGACTCCAGAGCAACAGCGCGCATGGAGGGAAAAAATGGGCTTACTCAGCATCATTCTTTCCGAGATGGCTGCCGTGGGTTTCATTACCTTTGGTTTCACCGAGACAGTCTGCGGGCAGCCCCCCAACCGGTATCACCAGGGCCAAATTAGCAACAGCTCCGTCATCATTCACGGCTACGACTACGACTTTTCAAATTTCAAACACCCCGCTGCTCCTGGATTCAGTGGTAGCACGAATCCACTCATCACAGGCGGTTGGAATCTTGCCTCACACGATGCCAGCTTCTTGTTCCAGATTGTCAATCAAAATTGCTTGGGTTACATATCTTTGGCTAGCGGATCACCCATCAACGGCTCGGGAGAGAACGTGGATTGGTACTTCCCGTGCAACATCTTCGACCCACAGTCGTCTTCAACTTCGGCCAACACAACCGGTTACGGATCCATCACCAACTGTCATGTATCTTCTCAAGCCAGGCAGGAATTCTCTAGCATGAAGCCTCTCGGGCAGGTTTACTACACTTGGGACGATATTACTGCGTCGGATCGCAACTTGGCTGTGTTCGAATCGTAAGATCATCACCTCATTTATATGTTCCGTCGCTGAAATCAACGTCATGGGTACAGTTCTGTACTTGATCTTAATCTGCTCAATTGGCTCAGCAGTTCGTATGTTCAATACCCGTCGCTCTTTGATCAGATGAAGAATACGAAAGGCATCTTCAACGGGAAAGATATCACTATGACACTCATGCGCGCTGGCGACCATAAACTCGGCAAATGCCTCGAGGATATTGTCACCGTTGGGTTCATTGACACCAGTAGCATTGGTTGCGTTGCTTCTGACGTCGTCCTATACCTTTCCCTCATTTTCATCGTCGGCGTCGTCGTTATTCGCTTCGCTATGGCTGTCCTCTTCGCATGGTTCTATTCCTGGAAACTCGGCAATTTCCCCCGAGAGACCTACGAGGAGCGAATGCAACGGTCTGAGGAGATTGAAGCCTGGACAAATGATATTTATCGTCCGGCACCGAGCCAGTACCGACCCAACGTATCTAAGGGTGGCTTACGCCCCGGGAAGCACAACAAACGTTCGGTTTTCCCCTCCACCTCGCGTTTCACGCCTGTGGAGAATGCTCCGAAAGGCCCGAATCCTCGCCCAACGACAACCTTTGGGATGCTCGATGTTCCAAACAAGCGCAGTACTGGTTACTTGACGCCGAAACACGCTGGAAAGGGATCCCCGCCTGACTCGCCAGCTTATCGTTTCTCAAGGAGTACACCGTCGGTCGCAGATTCATCCTTGCGTGGATTCCCCACTCGTTCATCATTCATAGATACACCTTGCCCCTTCCCGCTTCAGAACGTTATTCCCCAGCCTCCTCCCGACTACGAGCCATTCAACTTCCCCCTCGTCCACACCATCTGTCTTGTCACTGCTTACTCTGAGTCCGTAGAAGGTCTACGAACGACGATCGATTCACTCGCCACCACGGATTATCCCAACAGCCACAAGCTCATTCTGGTTATAGCCGATGGTATGGTCAAGGGCGCCGGAAACGCGCTCACAACGCCCGACATTTGCTTGACAATGATGAAAGAATTCGCCATTCCACCCGATGAAGTTCTGCCCCATTCGTACGTCGCCATCGCCGACGGTCATAAGCGACACAATATGGCCAAGGTCTATGCTGGTTTCTATGACTATGATGATTCCACCATCGAGCGCTCCAAGCAGCAGCGCGTGCCGATGATCCTTGTTGCCAAGGTTGGCAACCCTCGCGAGACAACCGACCCGAAACCTGGAAACCGTGGTAAACGTGACTCTCAGATTGTCTTGATGGCGTTCCTCCAGAAAGTCATGTTCGACGAACGGATGACGACATTCGAGTATGAGTTCTTCAACTCAATGTGGAGGGTAACGGGCGTCAGTCCCGACCGGTATGAGCTAGTGCTTTGCGTGGACGCCGATACGAAGGTATTCCCCGACTCGATGACACGCATGGTTTCTTGTATGGTTGTGGATGTCGAGATCATGGGCTTGTGCGGCGAGACAAAGATTGCGAACAAGACTGATAACTTCGTTACCATGATACAAGGTAAGCGGATGCTTCGTTCACGTGTACGCTTAACTAACGTCGTGTCGCGCATATCAAGTATTCGAGTATTACATCTCACACCACTTGACCAAGGCGTTCGAGGCCATGTTCGGTGGTGTTACTTGTTTACCGGGCTGTTTCAGCATGTACAGGATCAAGGCACCGAAGAGTGATACCGGGTATTGGGTTCCTGTTCTCGCCAACCCAGATATCGTAGAACACTATTCAGAAAACGTGGTGGACACGCTTCACAAGAAGAACTTGCTCCTGCTTGGTGAAGATCGGTACCTTACGACCTTGTTGCTCAAAACCTTCCCTCGACGGAAGAACATGTTTTGCCCTCAAGCTGTCTGCAAGACCGTTGTTCCCGACTCCTTCCGTGTTCTCTTGTCGCAGCGTCGCCGTTGGATTAATTCGACAGTCCACAACCTGTTCGAGCTTGTCCTTGTCCGTGACCTTTGTGGTACTTTTTGCTTTTCGATGCAATTTGTTGTTGGAATGGAACTGCTGGGCACATTGGTGTTACCCGCTGCCATCAGTTTCACGCTCTACCTTATCATCATCTCCATCATCCCCGGTGGTCCCAACACGACTATTCCGCTCATCCTATTGGCATTCGTCCTCGGTCTCCCTGGTCTTCTGATCGTTGTCACTTCACGTAAGATTGCGTACCTCGGATGGATGGTTATATATCTTCTCTCCCTCCCGATATGGAACGGTCTGCTCCCCGCCTACGCGTTCTGGCACTTTGACGACTTCTCCTGGGGGCAAACCCGTCGGATTACTGGCGACAAGGGTGGTGATCACGGAGACAAGGACGGTGAATTTGATTCCTCTCATATTGTGATGAAGCGATGGGTCGAATTTGAGCGAGAACGTCGCTGGAAGAGCGGATTGCAGTCACGTGATTCGACTGTTGACAAGAGGCAAGTCCACATCCGCTCGATTGGCGACGAATTGATCCATACTGACGGTAACAGGTATTCGATGGCTTCGACGACCGATGTCAACCATGTAAATGGTGGTCCCGATTCTTCCAATTCGGAGTGTTCACCCTCGGCACCAGCACCTTACGGTGCTCGACAACGGCACGATAGCGGTGGTCCATTGGTTCTTCCCACACCATTATCTACAAACAGGATAATTACGTCTGGTGCCTCTGGTTCCACGGTCGGTATTTCGCGCTCCAGCGAGGACATCACCTACACTTCCGACATGGGTTCAATTTCTAATCAACGGTTGATTTCCACTCCGCAAGAACAATACGATGCCTATGGTGATCCCCGATACTCTCAGTTTGACGCCCAGGTTGCTCGGACAGCTGGCACCAACGGTGGCGTGCTTCGCAACCCAACGGTGTCAAGTCAGTATCCAGGCGAGACGCAAAACCCGTTCCGAGCTTCTGAAGGACAGGCGATTGCCTATGATGAGTATAACAATGGGTATCTTGGGGAGCCAGAAGAGATTCCACAGCCGGTCCCTTCTGGGCGGCAATCCCGCGGATTCAGTCTGTTGGATAACGGGCCCGTACCTCCTCCGGAAGGCGTGCGCAGGGTTGCGAGGCCGACCTCCAGACGGCCAACGTCACAGACGCCTCAGAATCAGAATCGGTACTCTCGTACGTCGACGGCGTTCAGTCTACCGCCTGGAGCAGCACCACCACAGCCTGGACCAGGCTATGGGTACTAAACCCATTGTAGTTGGACCCATCCCTGCGTTGTCACTGTGTCGGTGTTATCTCATCTCCGTACGTTAGCTATAGCGATGCTTGTTGGACCAGATGGTACACCTTTTTGCTGCTGAACTGGACTGGACTGGTTCGCCCGTATGTCTTTCATGCGTTTTATGATAATACCTTACTCTCACTTGGACTCTCTTGTGTTTACACTCCTACATTCCGATCTCTCTTTCTTTTCTTTCTTTTCTAACTTAGTATTATCTTTCTACTCGCGTGGGGAAATTACGTTCATGTCGCGTTGCACCCGCCTCTCTCGCAGCCCTGCTCGGACCTAAACATATCCAGACATTGTGTACAGGATCTTTTTTCTTGGTTTTAGTGCGGGCTTTCAGTTCGTTTTTCTTTTTACAAAGTTGATGATAGAGCTAGCCACATGGGGTAAAACGTGACATTAATACAGATCCACGTAAGTATAGCAATCCGGGGGGTACAAAGGTAGGTAACTAGCTCTGCTGTAATTTATTTGCATCTTTCTCATTACTTGTAAGAGTCATCGAAAAGATCCAAGTCAGGTTCCCAATAGTACGTTACTAAAAACCCCGGTCCCCGGCTGCTGTACTTGTCAATTTGGGATATTTACATACATATCATATATCATATCTCTGGAACTGGAACGAAGAAGGAACGGATGGGCCAATCGTCGAGTCGCCGCCATGAGAAGCCACAAGTTGGTAATGTCGTTGCGTTTTTTATATATAGTAATAGTCAGTTGATCCTCCTCGTGCCCAGGCCAGCTTAGCCTAGTCCGAGAGTTCAATGATATCTGCCAGATTATGAGAATACTTAATAATGCCAGAACCTAGTTACATTCCTCATGTACTCCAGAAAGAAAATGAATGCAAAAAAAAAGACGCTGCGAATGAACGCGATCAAAAAGCTCGGCGGTCCCAAGTCGACATACGAACGGACGAGCGGACGGAACGAGGGAACGAGAGTGGAAATGCGATCCAAGAATGAAAGAGAAGAAAAAGGAAAGGAAAAATGAGGGGATAAGGTGTGTGCGTGTGCGATCGAATCAAAGGAAGGCGAGTCCCAATACGATGCTAGCGAAAAAAATGAAATGATACGCGCAAGAGATGCGTCGGATGGCATAATGCAAGCGGAGAAGCTAAGAAGGCGAGCTTGGTAGAAAGGATAGCAAGCGACAGGGGGATATAAAAGAATCGAGACCGTAAAATAATGCCGCAAGAGATTAGAGAAATAGGATGATCTATAAACGAACGAATGGGATTAGGCGGAAGTTTGTCGGTCCACATGGATCAAAAGAAAGGGGGCGAGGGTCACCGGACGTTCTTCCAACTCGAAGGCGGCGCCACTCGACGGTGTGGTGGATTCTTGTCGGGCATTCTCATTGGTTGCGAAGTCGCCGATGCCTGAGACGAAACACCTGTCCGAGCCCGAGGTCTTGGTCCACCGCCATACGCGCTCGCAGAACTACTGGGGGCACCACCACCTCCGCGAGATGGTGTCGGTGGAGGGCCAAACGACTCCCCATAAACGCTCCGCGTGCCCCAGCCGCCACCACCGCCGTATTCGCTCTGCGAACTGCTGATGCCCCCGTAGACCGAAGCAGCAGCGCTGGGGAACGCCACAGAGCTCCTCCCCCATTGACCGGGTGGCATGAGCATTCCCATGTTAGGCATGCTCATCATGCCCACCGGCCCCATGCCGCCACCCATGCCACCATACACGCTCCCTCCGCTCCCACCACCATATACGCTGCCCCCACTCCCTCCGCCATACACACTCCCGCCCCCACCGTACACAGACCCACCACCGCTCCCAAAGCCGGCATTCGAACTGCGCTCCCATTCTTCGCCAGCCATTTGCATCGCGTGCTGTGCGACAGCCATCTGATACGCTTGTTTCGCGACGAGAAGCGCACGCTGATGCGCAGCGAGGAACGCCGGATCGTTGTTAAACTGCGGTGGAGCCATCCCAGCACCCACGGGCTGCTGCCAAGCTCCCCAACCAGGCATCATTCCGTATGCGCTAGGATCCATCGTCACGTTTATCGTCGGATTGCGACCACCTGGTCTCATGTCCTCGTCAGAGTCATCGTGTAACATTGGGCCACGCCTGTTGACAATTTTGCCAAGCTATCAAGCTAATTAGAACAAAGGTCAGGGAAGAGAAGAGATCAGACCGACCTCGATCGCTGCCTTGGCCTCACTGCGCCTTCGCTCTCGCGTCTTTTCCTCAGGTGTGAGCTCCGTCTTGGATCGCTCCCGACCACGGACAGGCTGTTGTGAATCCTCAAATGTCACGCTAGGCTTCTTGGCGTGTCCCCGCGCCTTCAATGTGGAGCCCACGTCGCTGGCATCGTCCCTTGACTTCACACCGATCTCACTGCCGTCGCCGGGCGTGAACGGTGCACGTCCGCTGCTCGAGTCACCGGTGGAGCTCCCTACAGGACTCTGCCCTCGGGTAGGACGGTTATTCGCAAACGGAGGCTGGGGCATCAGTGATGGTTGGAATGCTTGGGATGGCACTTTGCCTGAAGGCAAGGGAGGTACGCCCGTTTGCCGCGCGTCGACAGGGTTCGCCGCGGAGATACGCGAGGAAGTGCGTGGGCGACCGGTCTTATATTCTTCCTTGACCGAGGGGGAGTCGGGTATCGAATGGATGAGAGGTACAGGGGAGATGCGAGAGGAACTCCGCGAAGAGCGTGCAGCGGAGGAAACAGATAACGCGTCTGACTTGTCATTCTGCACAAGTGAGATCGTTGCTGCCCGTGGTCGAGTGCCTGTTTCAGGTTGGGGAGAAAGCGCGGGAGGTGCAGATTTGGGTGGAGTTTGCCAAGCCGGTGAAAGCGACAGTGAAGTATCAGCAGTGCTTCGCCTCTGAGGTGGCCGGGAGAGCACAGTGAACGATATTGGGGGCTCACGGGACCGGATAGGGGTAGGTACAATGCGGTCAGAGGGTGAGGTAACAGATGGCTTGGAAGCCTCTGAGGGGTGATCACCCTCTTTTTCTTTTTCCAGGGCGCCGACTAAACGAATAGCATTCATGAGATCTTCATCATTTTCGGGAACCTTGGGAGCAGGCACATCAGTGGTAGATCTGCGATGATGTGCGGAAGAAGCGGGGTTGTAGATTGATGTAGCATCCGGCTTGCTCGCAGAGGGAGATATGGATGGGGAAGCTGAGGAAGAGTGGACAAGGACAGCGGGAACCGAGAAGGGTTGATCTTTTTCGGCATCTTGTTCCTTGTGCTTCGTGTTGAGGTTCTTGAGTGAATGCTCGTGTCGCAGGATAGGTGTGAGCAACGGGGGGCCACCAGCGAGAGACTTGATGTCGATGAGCGGCTTTGGGGGCATTCGGGGTCGGCTATTGGAGTGATTAGATGTGGAGCTTCCGGGACGCCGTGGGGCGACGAGATCAGATAAGAGCATATCTTCGGAGTCGGTGTCCGAGGACTGGTCGGAGTCGTCTTTGGAGTTACGCATGGGACGGACTGGATGTGCTAAATTGGTGAAAAGGATGAATGATATATTCGACGGGGTAAAGAGGGACCGACTTGCCATGTGAACTGGAAGGTGAACGGGTTCCTGCCAAGCCGGATGCCTTGCGTGCCGTATCAATGGGCGTCAGTGCACTCGTTGAATAAGAAGCTCTCCGGCGAGCATAAGGGGCCTGATCTGATTGATTGGTTGGTGGCGGTGCGAATCTGGGTGGTTCTTGTCGGGAAGTAGATGCAGTGGTATGACCGAGATCGGAGCGTGCACGAGGCCCGACGGCACGGCGTGTGATTGTCTGTTTCCGAACAGGGGTAGATTTCTGTGGGATGGGTACGCCATCACTGTCGACCTCTTCGTCATCGTCGGATTCCGAATCCTCTGAGGAAGAATCCGGGGAAGAACCGGGCCGGTGGGCATGTATGGGCGGGGAGGTGGCGTTCTTGTTCGGCTGTGAAGATGCTGCAGCCGAAACGACGGAAAGAGTGGAAGTACGATTCCTCCCGTTTCCATCTACTCGGAGAGTGTCCGCGGTAGACGGAGGACGGAGGGAAGGGCCAGGTGAATTCGCACGACTGCGAGCTTGTGCTTCCCTGAAAGCTGCAACGGATATTCTTTGGGATGAGTCGGATGCAACGCTGTCGCCTCTCGGGCGTGGGCGAGCAGGGGGAAGGAGTGGGTCAGAGGATGGTGGGGGAGACATTTCCGGTGAAGGGTCCGTGCTGATGTGGCGGAAGGACTTGAGTTGGAAAGACTCGTCTTCGAGGGAGGAATGAGTCGGGGAGGGTTGAGAGGGCTTAGACTTTGTGCGTTCCCTGGCCCAAGAGAGCAAGCCTGGTGTCTTTTTGTCTAGCGGGGTATTAGTGGATGAGGAATGATTAGGAAGAGAGTGGAAGGAAGGAAGGGATTCGTTGTTAATTCCAAAGAGAGACGATTTACGAGGAGGAGGGGAAAGGTCGTGACCAGGATCGGATGTCACGCTGGATATGTACGAGTGAGAGGGTGGATCGACCGGGGGCGAGAGATTGTGTGCCCTGCGACGAAAGGGCAGTCTGAACTTGCTAGAAGACGCTGCAGCGGGTAAATTGTACACTGGAACGGACTTGTTCGGGAGAACGTCGTCGTGGTCTGTAGAGGCTCTGTTCGAGTCTGGAGCATGTTTTGAGGAGGAGGAGCGGTTGCGTTTGTTGAAGAGACCTCCAATCAGCAGGGGCATGAAGAGAACGAGGAAACGAAAGCGAGGTGTTGATATATATTGGGGAATTACTACTACTACATGTGTCTTTCACGTTGTAACCCCCCAATCGTCTCTAATACTCCTGGTCGTTGTCTCTATTCTCTCCGAGCTTGAATGGCTCATGCCCCCGTCCGTTGTTGATCTACAATGCATATAGAATGGGGAAAGACTCACTCTTAAATACGCCCAATGTCTCGCATTTCCTTTATTGGCGATGCGAACTTTCGTCGTGCGACATTGTCAATTGAGAGTTCTGAGACGTCGTTATGCCGTCCAATTTCTTCTCCAAGCTCGTCAAGACACCACAAGGATCGCAGAGGAGTGTTCGCAGTGACGAACAAGGAATATCCCAATCTCAGTCCACGTCACATTCTTCTTCTGCTTCTTCTTCACCTCTATATGGCGATGCCACTTCTACCAGCTCCACCGCCAGTCTCAAAATCGGTGTCGTCCCTCCTTCTCCACGTTCAACCGACTCCGACCTCTCCACGCATTCAACCCACAGGCCCTCGATCGAACACGTACACCAGGCTTCCCTACAGCACCGCCGTGTGCGCTCTCAGGATCGTGAGCGGCATATCCGAGACAGACACGAGGTCTCGCTTGCGGCCCGGCCCGCAAGTGACATAACTCCTCTAATTGACGAGACGGAGCTTACTACGCCGACACCTGGTCGTCGTCCTGTCCAAACACCAGACTGGAACTCCTTACGTTCTCATAACTCGCCTACAAGCTCCCCTCATCAACTCTCTCCTGCTTCTTCCACTGGAAATCTCAAAAGCTTCGTTGACAAGCAAACAACACGCTCACACACTCGAACGCCCAAGCCTAAATCATCAAAGCATTCCCTTCACCGCACGACACAGCCCCCTTCTTTCCTAAACTCGGAGCAGTCCACACCTCGTCCTATGGATATCCAACAACCTCCTTCCATCCCTCTCTCTCAGTCTCCTACCTCTGTCTCCCCAAACGCGCGTTCACAAGAACACTTTGGAGCGGCAAGCGACGGGGACTTCAAATCCGTTCGTTCCAGGAAAAGTTCAGTTTCCATGTCCAAGTCCGCAAAGCGCAAAATGTCCAACCCTCGCAAACCCAGCGCAGCAGCATCCATGCCTAGCACGTTTCAAGTGCCACCCGTGCCACCTCTACCGACTCCCGTCTCCATATCAAGGTCCATACAAGGGGGTGACTCCTCGACTTCGATACAGCAACCAGAAATGACTCCAACGCGCTCTCCTGCTCAGTCACGGTCTCCGAACATCTCACTAACTAGAAGTGATTTCTCAGATGGTGATACTTTTGTTTCTAGTGGAGATGAATCAGGTTCGTCCGACGACGAGTTGGACTTGAACGAGCAAGATATTCCCGTCACCGGCTTTGCTGTCGCGAGCAGCAGGCGCAACGCCGATTTTCATGAACTCTTTCCTAATATACCTGAGGGAGACTACCTCATCGAAGGTGATGAAAAATGTCCTTCTTTTTGAGCCTCTCCACTCAGGACCTTGGACTCTAGATTACGGCTGTGCACTTCAGCGAGAGATTCTGATTCAGGGACGCTTGTACATTTCGGAAAATCATATTTGCTTCCATGCCAATATCTTTGGTTGGATCACGGACGTACGTGTGCATCTGATCGAGTTCCATCGCAGTCTAATCCCTGTGACAGCTTTCTATTCCTATATATGAGATCACAGGCCTAGAGAAGAAGATGACCGCATTCGTCATTCCAAATGCCATACAGATTACGACCCGTCAAGCCAAATACACATTTGCATCCTTCCTTGCCCGGGATACGACGTATGATGTCATTGCCAACATCTGGCGACTAGCGCGACCGGAGGAAACACTCGACCTGGATAGTCGCACCACGTCCACCCGGGACATGGTTTCTACTATCGCGAGTGTCTCGGAAGGGTCGAGGAAAGAACATCCTATGGCACGTGACGGCAAAGTGACGTATTGTGCATGCTCAAAGGACGGCAGTCACTTCAGTGAACTGGCTCTCGAGACCGTTGTACCAGGCACGCCCGACAAGATATACAACCTCATATTTGCAAGCGGGTTCATGAAAGACTTTATGAGGGTGGATCAGCAGCTGACCGGTAACGCACTCTTGGTGTTGGCGGGTCCCTCGTTCTGACATCCTCGTTCTAGATGTCCAAATATCGGATTGGGCACCGATCCACCCAGGATCCAATCTTTTGCAACGCAACATGTCGTTCATCAAGCCGCTTTACAACAGCTTCGGTCCTAAGCAGACTAAATGCGAGCTTCATGACGAAGCCGTGCACTGCGACTTTGATGACTACGTGGTGATGGTGACGACTACTAAAACGTTGGATGTGCCGAGCGGCGGCGTGTTTCTAGTCAAGACCCGAACGTGTCTCATGTGGGCGAGTTCTATCACGACTCGGGTCATCGTCACGACGCAGGTTGAGTGGACGGGCAGGAGTTTCATCAAAGGTAATCTGATCCTCTTTTCATTTACCCAGATGCTGACTCCATTCAGGTCTGATCGAGAGGTCCGCGATCGAGGGGCAGAAGGTCTACCACTCTGATCTGGATAGGGCGATGCGGATGTACATCCAAGAGCATCAGGCAGAGTTCATCCCAGATGGATACGATCCGAGTGCAGTCGGGCCTGTCGAGCCGCACACGCCACTCACCGACGCCAACGGAGGCCCCGAGGCCATATCCGCCCTGGAACGCGAACGTGATCGAAACCGGCGGGGAATGCAATGGGCCTACGACACGTTCGATGGTGCGTACCGTGTTGCGGAGCGATCGACGAAGGGTGCGCTCGAGCTGGTGAAGGAAGCCTGGGAGCAGTCGTCTTCGACGACGATTCTATGGTTCGTGATCGTGTTGTTGGTGTTGAGCAATGTGTGGACGTTGGCGCTGGTTGGGAATCGGGAGGAGGTGGGGAGGAGGAAGGAGATGAGGCGGGCGGATGAGAAGGAGCGGTGGTTGCAGGGTGTGGTTGCGGGGATGTGGGAAGAGCTGGCTGTTGAGCGGGCGAGGATGAGTTCGGGAGGAGGCGGTGTGTCTGTGCCATCGGCGTCGGTGCCGGTGGAGGACGTGCAGACGGAAGTGACGAACATCGGCAAGGTGCTGGATGCGGTGGAGCAGCGGGTGCGGAAGATTCGGGAGAGTTTAGAGGGGCTCAATTGATTATTCCGAATAGACACGACTTACATCCATCATGGTATGAAGCTCTAGACGACAGTATCTTTATAGTAGTGCCATCGCGCCATCTCACATTGCTGCTATCTAGCGTACACGGTCATACAACTTGCCACGATCGATGCGTCGTCGTCGCATATACCACCCACATTAATACTTTCAAGAGTTTTTGCCAGCTCATCATTATGGCTTTCAAAGCGCGCAAGTCTTGCGGGCGAGGCAAGAGACCTAGCAAGGTCCTTGCAAGCCGAGGGGTAAGGTCATGGTAACCTTACAAGGCTTTGCAGGTTTTAGGGCTTTTCGCTGATGTCCAGCCTTGTAGAATGGTAGACAATTGTGTATGCGAGAGAGGCACTGGAGCTTTGCCCAGAAGGGAACTCGGATCGATCAGCATTGTTGAACAATGTGGCAAACTGTCTCTCGTTCCGTTACGAGCGACTTGGAGATATAACAGACCTCAATGAGGCCATTATTCTGGCCAGGCAATCCCTCCACCTTCGCCCGTCAGGGCACCCTCATCGATCAATGACATTGAATAATCTTGCATTCTGTCTCTACTCCCGTTATGAGCGACTCGGAGACATGACAGACCTCAGTAAAGCCATCATCCTGGGCAGACAAGCCATTGACCTGCTCCCGTTAGTGCACCCAGGTCGTGCAACTTTGTTGGACAACGTTGCAGGCCATCTCTTCGATCGTTATGACTTGCATGGAGATCTGACGGACTTCAACGAGGCAATTATCCTCGCAAGTCAAGCCCTCGACATTCTCCCATCAGGACACCCAGATCGGTCAACAGATCTGAACCGTATCGCGCTCTATCTCTCCGATCGTTGCAAGTGTGTTGGAGATGTGATGTACCTCAATGAGACCATCACCCTCGGGAGACAAGTCCTTGACCTTCTCCCGTCAGGCCACCCAGATCGATCAGCATCGTTGAACAATGTCGCGGCCTATCTCTCCAGTCGCTACAACCACCTTGGAGATATGATGGACCTCAATGAGGCTATCATCCTCGGCAGACAGGCTCTTGAACTTTGCCCTTCAGGGCACCCGGATCGATCAACATCGATGAACAATGTCGCAGCCTATCTTTCTAATCGTTATAACCGGCTTGGAGAAATGACAGACCTCAATGAGGCCATTCACCTCGGAAGACAAGTCCTCGATCTTCGCCCGCCAGGCCACCCGGATCGATCAGCAGCACTGAATAATCTTGCAGCATATCTCTCCGATCGTTACAAGCGACTCGGAGAAATGGCAGACATAAATGAGGCCATCAGCTTTGGGAGACGAGCCCTCTACCTTCTCCTGGAAGGGCACCTGGATCGATCAACATCCTTGAACAATGTCGCAGGCTATCTCTCCAATCGCTACAACCGGCTTGGAAGAATGATGGACCTCAATTAGGCTATCATCTTCGGGAGACAAGCCCTCGACTGCTGCCCGCCGGGACACATTGAATAATGTTGCACTCTACCTCTCCGATCGTTACAAGAGGCTTGGAGAAATGACAGACCTCGATGAATCTATTGTCCTCGGGAGACAAGCCCTCGACCTTCTGCCACCAGGGCACCCAGATCAATCGATGTTGCTCAACAATCTTGCTGGATATCTTTCCAATCATTATGACCGGCTTGGAGAAATGACGGACCTCAATGAGGCCATCACACTTGGGAGACAAGCTCTCGATCTTTGCTAGTCCGGTCATCCGAACCGATCACAATTATTGCATCAACTTACGGGTTATCCTCGCATTCGGTTCACCCAGCTAGGCGGGTCGAAGGACAGAAAGGACCTGTTCAGTCTCTACACCAAGTTGACAGATATCTCACAAACAGTCTCACCAAACGATCTCTCTGGGGCGAAGCAATGGATCATCGTAGTCGAGAAATTCCACCATCCCACCATCCTTCTTGCATATG
>JBBPMR010000618.1:0-16997 GCA_038090415.1 Rossbeevera mucosa | reverse complement strand
TAACACCTAGATATACCATTCATTCTGACTTAGGGGCTAGTTTGTTGGCCCAGACATTGGCAGAAAGGAAAACATAGGCAGCACAACCAAAAACGCACAAGTGTTCGATCCTAGGCTTCTTCAAATGAAGAGCCTCATAAGGTGTGTGCCATTGAAGGTGACTGAGAGGGATGCAGTTGTAAATATGTGTCGCATGAGTGACAGCAAATTCCCACCAGCTATCAGGCAAGCAGGCCATGTGGTGCATTGCCTCAGCTTTGTCTATGAGGATGCACATAAATCTTTCTGCATGTCCATTTTATTGAGGGATATGAGGGGCACTGTTATGTATACGAATGCCCTTCCCCTTGAGTAGATCATTATAGGTGGTTGATTTATATTCACCGCCAAAGTCTGACATCCAACCTTTCACTTGTGCATGGAATTGCATCTTCATCTCTTGTAAGGAGTGTTTAGTGGTGGTCAATGCAGCATTTTTGGTGCACAATGAAACAGACCATGCCATCAAGGTTAAATCATCAATAAAGATGATAATGTACCAGTATTTGCGGTATGATTTGGTTGGGAATGACTTGATGTCCATATGAATGAGTTCAAATGTGCTTTTAGTGTGCATAGCGGATTGGAGGAAGGAGCATTGGGGTTGTTTGCCTTTGGCACAACCAGGACAGACATAAGGGTCTTTATCTGAAATAGAGAAATCTGGGAGTCTGGTGGTGTGCTCTTTTGTCTGTTTGACAACTTCTCTTGAGAGGTATCCCAAATGCCGGTGAACTGTTTCATAGTCAATGGCGCTTAAAGCAGCCTTTCCAGCAGGTGACGCTTCTAGAGTGTATATATTACGCCTGGGCCTCCCTGTGGTAAACAGAGTGAGTATCTTGCCATCTTCAAAAGTCATTGTTAACTTGTTAGATTCACCATAGACCTTGGCACCCCTAACTAGGAGTTGTCCCATTGAAACAAGATTAACTTCCAATTTCAGAATATAACCAACATTGTGCAGCTCCAGATAGCACACTTGGTTTTCAGTAGTTCACCATTGAAGGCACACTTTTCCAATTTCAACTATGAAGATAGCACCTGTCGCTGTTTGTACAGGCAGCTGGTGTCTCTTCTTAAGCTCTGTGAATTCCACAAAAGTGTCCTTTAAAAAGGTAAACTGCATTAATGCACCAGAGTCAAGTGTCCACAATTGTTGTGCCTCATTCTCATGGTGTGCACACTTAGAGCAGGCACAAATGTCCATATTGCATTTATCCATGCTACTAACAAAGATATGGTACTATGAGCTGTAAGCACAGGTGCAGCTGTTAGCGAGTTCTCTGTGGAGCAGTAGAAATGGGCTACTGACTTTATAAATTGTGGGAGAACTGGCCCAACCTCCATTTCATCGTCCGAGCCATAAATGTGTTACGCTTGGCCCAGGTAGGGACGAGCGTAGCCTCTGAGTAACGAAGGGAAACTAGGACGAAGGGTTACTGCGTAGAAGTGGCGGTCGAAGAGGGTCGTTCTATCGATTGTAGAGACGACTGTAACACGATCTAGTGAAGTGTTACAAGTCTAGCGTCCAGTCAAGTGTAGAACGAAGACACACAGAGTTTCACCCAAGAAGGGAAGACGAAGAGAGGCTAGATTGACGAAGTACAAGAGAGAGTACAGAGGAGATCTAGCTTAGGGAATACGGACAGTATGAAAGGTTTATATAAGTACAGGGAAATGAAGATGACTAATCAGATGGAACACCATGGAACATGGTGGAAGGAAGATGAGTAATCCGCAGTGTGAAGATGAGTCAGAATACTGCGGATGAGTAATGGTTACAGATAAGATGAGTCATGTGCAGCATTGATGAGTCAGAGTGAGTTACGATGAGTAATGCACAGCATAGCTGAGTCAGGAAGGAAATGATGACTAAGATAGATGGGTTAAGGGTATTATGTCATCATAGAAGAAAAGAAAGGCTCAAGCGTGGTTCGAACACAGGAGCTTGGTAGTCCGTAGTGAGAATAAGCGAAGAAAAGAAATAGAAACGATGAAACGTAACAAAATGTCAATAAAGTCCTCTTCATTTCAATTGTCTGCAGAAGCGGACATGATAGTATTCTTTCGAGAACACTTGGATGGGGGAGAAGAGTCTTCATCTAACTTATAGATAGGCTCAAGCCTTGCAGCAAGCAGCTGGGAGGAGGGGGAGATGACAGGTTGGACACCAGCGAGGAAGAAGGAGCCTTGCCTTGGCAGACCTGCATCAAGAGAGCGAATTGTCTTGATTGATGGGGCTATTTCAAGCCAGTGGGCAAGAGAAAATGCCTGCTGTATTTGAAGGCAGGAAGGCAGGCCTTGGTACCCTTGGTATAGTTGGGCAGGTCGATTGGCGAGGGCACGAGGGTCTAGAAAGAGTTCAGGTCTGGAGGTGTATGCGATGGAGGCGATGTGGCCATTGCTATGGTCATGGTTGGAGGAGGAAGCCTCTTGTTGTTGATGTTTCTTGCTGCCATGCTTGCCTTATTGCCCCTTGTTCTTCTTAGCACTGTCATCATTAGACAACTGCTGCTATTCAAACTTGGAGTCATCCCTCTTATGCTTGACAGCACTGATCTTGTGGGCCTGAAGGGCCTTTGGATTCTCCTTCATATGGTGCTGATTCCAAGATAGGACTGCAGCCTGCCAGATTTCATTGACCGTAGGGTCGATGAACTTTTCAGCTAAATCCTTCTTTTGCGCAATCATTTGTGCAATGACATTCATAGAGGGGGGAAGCTTGGTGAGTAGAAGCATTGCCTGAACTTTGTCTGAGAGCTTGTATCCTGCAGCATCAAGGCATGAGAAGAGGGTTTCCATCTTGTTGATGGAGAAAGCAGAGTGAGACAATTGAGCCACCTTCATGTTGAGCAGCTCTTTGAAAAGAGCAAAGGCCCTGGTGATGCCGGAGGTGTCATATTCATTTTTGAGTGCAAGAATGAGGGTGGCAGTATTGTCCTGAGAGAAATACTTCCTCCACAGGAATTTCGAGAGAGTACATCAGAGTCACTGGAGAAAAAACTGCCAAATGACAACTCAGAAGCCAAGGTAAATGAGGCACTCACACAAGACCACTGGCCTGATGATGAGGAAGTCAACATCACTTCTGGTGAAAACCCTTGCATATATTATGAGGTCATTAACTTTCCAGACCAAATAGAATGGGAACAAGCCATGTGTGAAGAGCTAGACTTGATTGTGCAACTCAACACCTACTGATTAATAGAACTTCCATCAGGCCATAATACTATTGACACAAAATGGATCTACCATATCAAACACAACAATGTCAGGAACATCATGCATTACAAAGCCAGACTAGTTGCATGTGGTTTCACTCAAAAATCTGGCATTGACTTTGATGAAATCTTTGCATCTGTTGCAAGAATCAAGTCTATCTGACTGCTTTGTGCGATTGCAGCCATTCTTGATTGGGAAATTCACATTATCAATGTAAACTCAGCCTTCCTTAACAGCAAGATGCTTGATGATCAGCCAGCATATATATGTCAGACAGTTGACCAGATTCAAAGAAAAAGGCAAAGTGCATCTAGTATAGCTCCTATCCAAGGCACTGTATGGGCTATGACAATCTGGCCATCATCTCTGGTACAAAAAGCTCAAGTTCTCATTCTCATCCAGATTAGATTCACCATCTGCCACACTGATTGCTATGCCTTTATTCACTGCTGCAAAACTGGTACCTGTATCATCACATCTCATGTGGATGACCTTGGACTCTATATTTCATCACTGGAGGAATTCAAATGACTCAAATCAGAATTTGGCACACATGTTTCATTCAAAGACCAAGGTGTGATCTGCCATATTCTCAGTATCAAAGTTTGTTGAGGTCTATTAGACCAAATAAGAACAAGCAACGCGTGACCGAATGATTAATCGGACGAGCGTATGTCTCAGATAACAGCTCCACTAATAGGAGCAAGTCTCAGATCACTACGTAGTATGCCAAGTAGTATACTTGTCTATAAAAAGAGACAACCACCATAGGGGACAGGAGGCAAGATACATCCTATGCTCCATCCCCGCCTCACTTCGTCTGAGCCGACTTTCCTCCGCCAATAAGCTTGTAGCCTCTAGAGGTTATGAGCCCCGACCGTATATAGGCTCAGAAATTTATTTGGACAATACTTGATTCATCATGACTACTCCACCCGGGTTGCCTACCGAACCCGCATCTGTACCACTGCCAATCCCTTCCTCGACACCGACGCAGTCACCTCCTCAGTCATCATCATTGACCACCATAGCTGACGCACCACGAGCTACGTCCACTTCTCATGCCGTTACCAGATATACGTCATCTATGAGCGCATCTACCCCTAAAATCGTTCAGCTCACTAACGAGAACTGGCTCTCATGGACAAAACGCATCATCACTGTCCTGAAGTGGAAGCACGCTTACGATGTTGTCATTCAAGGGCAACCGCGTCCTTCAGATCCCATCGGGGAAGAAAAATGGATCGAAAAAGATAATATTGGTCAGGCTCTCATTGCCAACTCTATTAATGATGAACAGCATGAACATATTACGGATTGCGAGACGTCTGCAGAGATGTGGCAAGGCTTACGTATCGCTAATGCTCCCCGCGACACACACACCATTTTATCCCTCGAAAAACAACTCTTTCACATGCAAGCACGCGCAGACGAAGACATCCCTATCTTTTTAGGACGCATGCGTGCATATCGCAAGCGCCTTCACATTTCCGGTGGGACCCTCGAAGACATCAAATTCAAGTCCCTCTTAGTCGGAGCAATGCTGCCATCATGGGACAGTTTCATTTTGTCTTATCTCAGTTACCATTGCCGGGATACCTCAAAAGGGGGTAATGAAAGGGCACAGAATATTACCGTTCAGGAACTCATTTCGCTTCTTTCCACCAAGTACCACCGAAAGAAGGCAGCTGATTCCAGTTCCCATGATTCCGCCTTCGCGTCATCATCCACGTCCTCCACTTATGTACCTCCACAGCCGACTCCGCAGACAGGTGCCTGCCGTGTATGTGGCCTGTCAAATCATGACACAGCGGCATGTCGGCATAAGGGAAAGACTCCTTGCCGTATCTGTGGACGGGCCGGTCATTTGATGGCCACATGTTATCAAAACCCGCTATATAAGCGAAAAGATAAGACGTATAGAGGGAAAAGAGGGCAAAAGAAGCCCTATGCGCGCCCGGATAAGGGGAAAGAGAAGCAAAAGACGCTTAATGCGCACATCATTCAAAATGACGACATGGATACAGCGTTGGTGACTCAATTCGAATCGCATGTAACTATTGAGGGCGATGCCGAAATGGCTATGGCAGAATATGCCGATTTTTCCGCTTATTCATGGATCGCTGATTGTGGCGCAAGTGCACATGTATGCGCTCACAAAGATATATTCATGAATTATACGCCTATACAAAACAAGACCATTCAGGGTCTTGGAGGTCGGCCTATCAATGTTGTAGGCAAAGGGACCATCATACTCACCACACGCTCAAACGATCATACAATGCGGCGCATATGCCTCACCAATACTTTGCATGTCCCTGATGCACGTGAGAATTTAATCTCGCTTGGCCGTATTGATGCCGCAGGCGGGCAATATGTTTGTGAAAAAGGGCAATTACATATTTATGATGCGAAGCAAAATTTGCTAGCAACCGCCTTTATGCGAGATCGCTTATATTACCTACATGCACATTCGATATTGCCTGAGAGTGCGAATACAGCTGTGACACTCAAACGAGCATGGACCTGGGAAGAATGGCATAAACGCCTAGGTCACATTGGCATTTCAGGCCTACGACGACTACATGCTAAGAATCTTGTCGATGGCTTTGCGCTTAAGGATAGCCCACAAGATTTTGAATGCGACACGTGTATTCAATCGAAAATGACACGTGTGCCATTGCCTAAAAAGGTTAGCCGCCGGCACTGCGAGCTGGGTGACATCACCCATACCGATGTTTGGGGACCCGCTCGTACTCCTTCATATCAAGGATATCGATATTATATTTCATTTGTTGACGATGCTAGCCGCCATGTCACGCTTGCTTTTATGAAAGCAAAAGATGAGACAGTGACGAAGGTAAAGCAGTACCTTACCATTATCGAGCGGCAATACAATTTCAAGCCTAAGGCTATACGAGCAGATAACGGTCGTGAATATATCAATCACGATCTACGTACATGGTGCTTAGATCATGGCATCGAAATACAGACAACTGCTCCATATACGCCCGAGCAGAATGGTATTGCTGAGCGATGGAATCAAACGGTTATTGATCTTTGCCGTTCTATGATCTTTGCGTGGAAACTTCCGAAAGAATTGTGGCCCGAAGCGATGGCTCACGCTACTTACATCCGTAATCGGGCATATACACGCGCTATTGCTGATATGACGCCAATCCAAAAATGGACTGGTCGTCGGCCGGACATCACATCCGTCCAGGAATTTAGACATCCTGTTTGGATTTTGGATGAGAGTCTCAACCCTTCTAAATTGGGTCTGCAGGCACATCAATTTATTTTTGTGGGATACGAGGATGGTTCTCGTGGCGTCAAATATTATAATGCTACAAAGAAAACTATTAAGGTTTCCCGCAATTATCGCTGGCCACTTCGTGCATCGCCGGATTGTTGGCTTGAGGGGGAGTGTCGTCATAATGACAAGCCTGAATCCGAGGCTAACACCCCAGATGATCCGCCAGTGGTGCCAGGAAAACGCAAAGATCGTGCTGAAGAAAGCACTAATGATACAAATAAGCGTCCTTGCAGAGTGATCGAAGACGATGATCATATACCTGATGCTGACCTTCTTGATGACGATGACGAAGATGAATGTCATCAGTCCATTGTGCAAAATGCCGCCGCTGTATATACAGCGATGAGCGAGACTCACCTTGGCGGCAAAGACCCTAAAACACTCTGCGAAGCGATGTGCTTGCCAGAGTGGCCCGAATGGGGAAAAGCGATCAGAACAGAGTTAGACACTCTAGCCCAAATGGGAACTTGGGAGCTTATTGATGCACCACATGATCGCAAACCAATTACAAACAAATGGGTGTTCGTGCGGAAATATCATAAGGATGGGCGATTACATAAATATAAGGCCTGTCTGGTTGCGCAAGGATTTAGCCAAGTGCCGGGCATGGATTATAATGAGACGTTCTCACCTGTGGTCCGACTCGAGACGATTCGAGCGATTCTTGCGCTTGCTGTTGCCGAGGACTGGGAGATCCAACAGATGGATGTCAAAGGGGCATACCTAAATGGTAAGCTCGATGAAGACATCTATATGGACCAGCCCGAAGGATATGACGATGGCACGCGGCACTTATGTCATCTAATAAAGACCATATACGGACTAAAGCAGTCCGGCTGCAAATGGAATGAAGAGCTTGATAATCAGCTCGGTGGCATCAGATTTGAACGAATATGCTCGGATCCGTGTGTCTATGTAAGACGGACGGATAATACGATTGAAATCCTCACTGTATGGATGGACGATTTATTGCTATTCGCAAATGGAAAGGCGCTAATGGATCGCCTCAAACAAGATCTGAAGAAGCTATTTGACATCACCGATATTGGCAAGCCAAGTAAGCTAGTAGGTCTTGAATTCACTCGTGATCGAGACCGGAGAACATTGGCTATCAAACAAACTATGTACATCGAGAATATACTTGAAAGGTACGGTATGCAGAACGCCAACCCCGTAGCGATGCCTCTAGACCCGAATACGAGGCTCGAACCTCATGAAACAGGCACGGAACCATTATCCCAATGTGGGAATTATGCGTCCCTAATGGGATCGTTGATGTATGCCACAATCGGCACACGGCCCGACATTGCATTCGCCGTCAATAAACTCTGTTCATTCAACAGTAACCCTGATCTAATTCATTGGTCTGCCACTAAGCGCATGCTACGGTATCTAAAAGGTACCAAAGACCTAGGTTTGGTATATGTGCGAAATAATGCAACCAGCGCATTTTATGGATACGCGGATGCAAGTTTCGCGACCAATCATGATTATATATCGACGAGTGGCAACGTATTCATTCTAAATGGGGCAGCGATCACGTGGACCTCTAAACGAGAATCGACACCAACATTGTCCACTGCCGAAGCTGAATTCACCTCAATGGCGCAGGCTGCCAAAGAAATTATTTGGCTTCAAAACCTATATACGGAAATTGGTTTCTCGCCTGCGAGCGCCACTATTTTATATGGTGACAATCAGTCCGCGATTGTGATTGCAACCAATGCACAATTTCACAAACGAGCTAAGTATTTTGACCTAACGAATCTGCATATGCGCAGGCAGATTAAAATTGGTTGGATCACGCTCGTTTATTGTCCCACAGACGAGATGACCGCAGATGTCTTAACAAAGGCACTGCCACGTGCAAAGCACGTGATGCACGCTGACCGACTCGGTCTACGCTCAGCTTGAGGGGGAGTGTTGAGGTCTATTAGACCAAATAAGAACAAGCAACGCATGACCGAATGATTAATCGGACGAGTGTATGTCTCAGATAACAGCTCCACTAATAGGAGCAAGTCTCAGATCACTACATAGTATGCCAAGTAGTATACTCGTCTATAAAAAGAGACAACCACCATAGGGGACAGGAGGCAAGATACATCCTACGCTCCGTCCCTGCCTCACTTCGTCTGAGCCGACTTTCCTCCGCCAATAAGCTTGTAGCCTCTAGAAAGTTACTTGAAACTGTGCTGCCCACACCATTTCATTCTCACACCAGCAATATATTAACTTCATGCTCAAGATGTATAGACTCAAGTCAGCAAATTCAGTCACCACACCAGAGCAACTCAGTCTCTGCTTGTTACACAACACAGCCCATTTATGGATAATGAAGTGCACAAAATGTGTTACAACCTCCATCTGCAGTAACCTAACTTTACCCTAACCCTAGCCTATGGTCCCTGATCCAGAACTCTAACTCCTCGTCTTCTCCTTGTCTTAACCGCATGCTTACTTATTCTTTCTTGCATATAGTTATTAGCTTTATTTAGCGCCTTCACTGGCTTAACCACCCATTGCTTTAGCACCCTAGAGAGCGCCTTACTGACTAAGCATGGCAGTGCCCCATAGTCTGGACCACCCTTTCACATTTTCACATTGTCACACTGATGTCACAGTCCAGACTCTTATCGCTTATCTATAACATCATAGTCTAGACCATCTTATGACATCTGCATGGTCTGCTTCTTGTCTTCTCTTGCTTCTTATTTAATTACCATGCCTCAAAGATCATGCATGGTATGCTTCTTTGCCTCATTGTTGCATAATGGTACACATAGCCTCATGCCTCATGGTGTGCACATGGTCATTTTAGGGTAGACATAGTTACATGGTCTGTGTGCAATCCTACATAGTATATAAAGATAGCTCGATTGAGAACTAGAGCCCTAGTCTAGTTCTTTTGAGCATAGCGCTTCTCTAGTGTGCTGTCTAAGTGCCTAGTCTGCCCCTTGTCTCTTGAATGGTGACATTTCAAGTTGTCACTTTATCCTCAAGTTCATTGGCTGCTCTAAGCGTTATATTGTTCTCTGCACATTTAGTTGTGCATATAGCCCCCTTCATGCTACAATCCTATCTTAGGGTTATCTTGATTGCTTCATGCCAGCGTTCGCTACAAAATGCATACCATATCATACTAAAATGCTATTGGTGCTCTCAACCACTATGCTATCATGATATGACCAGACACTGTGCATACAGTACATCAAGTCATGCAATTCTCTGCTGACCCTGGATGCATGCACTGAACTGCTGTTAAACATGTGCTGCAGTATCTCAAAGACACCTGGGACCTCATTCTCACTCTGGGAGGCAAGCTTGCCAATACTGTTACACCACATGCATTCAGTGATGTGGACTTTGCCAACTTATCTAACCTGACTCCCATTAGTATGTAGGGTAGAGGTGAAAACCTCAATGCCTCTAGCCTTTAGAGTGCTATTGAATCTTTCAATTTATATACTCCTCTAGCATCAGACATCCATTCTGTAATATAAGTATTGTGGATATTTGCCACAAGTGTAACCCAATGAATTGTAGCTTGAAGACCATCACTGTGTTTGTGTAAGGTAATAAATGGCCTGGGCATGGAAAAAAATCATCAAAGAAAATAATAACATATCAACATTTGTGATAGGATTCAATAGAGAATGATTTCAAATCTGGATGTATTAACCCAAATGGGGCCTTCATTCTGTACTCTGTTGGAGGGAAACTCCTGTTTGGCATTTTGCCAAATGCATGATCAGGGCATATAAAGTCCTGCATGACCACCAGCTGGAGATAGAGAGAAAAGAAGTATTGCAAAGAGCACAGCAGGAGTATGTATATCAACAACAACAGGAGATTGGGGAAATATAACAACTGTGTCAGGCTTTTCTTACACAAGTATTAAGAGAATATAGTCAAGAATCAGCAGAGCAGTATGAACAGGATCAAACAAGGCTGCAGAATAGAGATCTAGGAGACCTAGGACCAGGAGAAGACCCAGGACCAGAAGGAGATTCAGGACTAGAAGAAGATCCAGATCTAGATCCAAATCTTTTGCGTCATCTCATTCCACTAGATGGTAGACCATACACTGAGCCCATTGAACTTCACTCTTTAGGACCCTTGAATATCTAGTGTCCAAATTGTCATGCTTTACATTCCATCTCTGAAGTCAAACTTCCTACTATTCAACAATGGCCAGCACCTTTACGGGCTTTGTATGATGACCCTCAGGATTTTACTCAGTTCAAAAAGAAAATTTGCCAGTAGTACAACAATGCCTTGGCATTCACATCAGTTGGTGTTGACATGGATGATCAAGCTCTTCAAGGATCTGGTCTCCAATCTTTTTGTATTCATGATGCTCATCATCACCTTATGGGTGCTTTGATTCCACCAGATGGTCATGACCCTTGCTATGCTCAACTCTATGTCTATGATCCAGAAGAAGCCATCAATATCAGCTTCCATTGCAACCCTCAGCTTAACCATGGTACTTTACTGGATTTTCATCAGATGCTCAGAGTCTTTTACCTATATGCTGCAATCTATCAGCAAGTTCATAATGTTATGAGAGTTAGTTTTCTTGCTGTCATTTTTTCTATCATATACTTATTTTTATATATTATAGGCCAAACCACCTGAAAAACATACAGATGTTCACAAAGACATTACAACCTGCCTATTGTGGATGAGATAGCTGTTGTTGTTCCTGATCAAGGTTCTCAACAAGTTAGAGCTCATTGTGACATTGTTGTTCATCTTCAGGATGGTGGTTTACATCATATCAGCAACTTGCATCCTTCCTACCTTACTCTTCACTATGTATGTTCTTTTCTTTCCACATGGAGAAGAAGGCTGGCACTTGAATATTCCACTGCAGATTAATGGTGGTCAACCACATTGCTCCAAGAAAGTCACTCAGCTTTTGTGGTATGCTTATATAGACTTCATGTCCACCCTTCTGCAGTGGAACCACAAAATTTATTGAAGGGTGCAAGACTCTTTCAGCAGTTGGTCTGTGATGCCTGGGCTTCTATTGAGCAATGCAATCTCATTTGGGTGGCAAACAACCAGACAAGAATCAGAGCTGATTTGTATCAAGGCTTGAGAGATCATTTGCATGATGATCCTAGTCTTGGCCATCTGCAGAGAGTATAGGAAGCCTGATCTATTTCTTACCATGACTGCCAATGGTAGCTGGCCTGAAATCACTCAAAATCTCCTTCCAGGTATGTTTGAAATTTTTTCTTTCATATACATTATCATTGGCTGTTTTCATATAGGACAGAACGCTACAGATAGACCTGACTGGTAGGGTTTTTCATACCAAGCAACAGACACTCTTGAAAATTATTCATGATGGTTACTTTGGTGCTGTAGCTGGATTTGTCTATACCATTAGAAGAGAGGCCTTCCTCATATGCATATTCTGGTCTTTCTGGAGGAGAGATATAAGATCCATACTGTGAAGCAGATTGATGGAATTATCTCTGCACAAATTCCTAACCCTGATCTATCAGCCACAACTGTCAGAAATGTCATCACAACATAAGAATCGATATAGAACGGCCACAAAGGCCTAGAACAACAAGGAAAATAGTGGAATGGGTAAATAGATGATGGGGAATCGAAAATAACACCAAGTTCCTCAACAACATGAGAGAAGCACCAGTCTTGAGCTGAAGCTGTCATTTCCGGTGATTTTGCCCTCTGTTTCTACTTATTTCATGCATTGTAGTGTCCAAATTGGTGTTTATCTCACCCACATAAGCTATCTGCACTTATCACTTAGACCCTATTCATGGCTTCTATAATGGCCTTGAAGATTCCCCTGTTCCATTTCGTAGATTGCAATTCCCTGTGCATTTGGCCTATGCAATGACCATCAACAAGTCTCAAGGTCAAACTGTCAATCATGTTGGACTAAATTTCTATCTTCATTTTCACCCACTACCTTCTTATGGACCCTCCTTTTCTTGTTCCTCGTCACTTGACTGAATGGAGCACTCAAAAATGCTTCGGTCTTAGGCTGCAGGCGCTTACTTGGTTGTTCACATAACGTATGCTAAATCCCATTGGCCCTTTCAACACAAATATGTCCATTTCATCGTCCAGGGATCTGTCAATGATCCAATCGCAGTCCAGGTAGAATGCAACATTCTCAGTAATGGATTACATGGTTGAATGGGTCTTTAGAGAAGCACAGATGATACAGCCACTGTTATTGCCCCACTCCAACCCTCAAATAACACCTGACTCCACACTGTCAGATGGAACAGTCTGGTAGTGGCCCTCCACTCCGCCGCATCATCTTGCTTATCCTCAACATCTAATTGAATCTACCCTGCTACCTACCATCTCACAAAAACCTCATGCTACAAGTTCGCAATAGCGATTTTTCTATCAATGCATGCGGCCTTTCATGATCATGTGGAGTACTCAGAAGGGCCACCACAGTGGTATTCGATGGAGCCCACCTTCTTTGGGATCATTCCTGCCTGTTCGCAAGGTCACAGCGGACTACACAAGATGCTATGCAGAATTTCTTCTAGGGCTATGTTTGTAATGGTGCCAGACCATTTTTCTCATTTTAACATACTATCCCATCCATTGTATTTATCAGTCTGAGCAAACACCATTAGTAATACATAGCAGAAGTTCTTGTCACTTCGCTTCATCCCACTATCCCAGAGGTTTGTGTACTAGGACATTCACATTCCATCATTCAGACTTTGCACTTGCTGCACTTCTGTCTCTCCTCAGGCTTCATACAGATTAAGTTGTGTCAGCATACATCATTCCTTATATGTTGAATCAATTGAATCAAGCTACATAGGAAACTACTCTTCAAAACGCTCTTTTGCCTTCGAAAAGTGCTGGCTGGGGTGCATTGCATATGGTCCCTGTCTCTGTATCTCCTTCACATCCTTGACATGTCTGTCTGTTATTTCCGGTGATTTTGCCCTCTTTTTTACTTGTTTGGTCCATTGTAGTATTAACAGCCCTCCGCGCTGCTTCTAACCGTTACCATTCGATTCCCCATCACCCATTTACACACTCTACAAATTTCCTCATTATCTAGGCCTTTGTGGCCGTTCTATATCGATTTTTTGTCTATTGTAGTGTTAACAGCCCTCCGTGTTGCTTCTAACCGTTACCAATCGATTCACCATCACCCATTTACACACTCTACAAATTTCCTAGCAGAAATCGCTCCTTGATCGCCAGCTGGTCACTGGCATGGTTCTGGATGTGAAATCACAGCCTGATCCGGTGTGTGAGCCGTGTCTTACAGGCAAGATGCATGCCAATCCATTCACTGCATCAGGTGCTATTTCCGGTGATTTTGCACTCTTTTCTACTTATTTTGCCCATTGTAGTGTCTGCAGCGCTCAGCGCTGCTTCTAACCGTTACCATTCGATTCCCCATCATCTATTTACCAACTCTACAACTTTCCTCGTTGTTCTAGGCCTTTGTGGCCAGTCTATATCGATTCTTATCTTGTGATGACATTTCTGACAGTTGTGGCTGATGTGGCTACTAGTTTTCGGATATTTCCGTACTGTCACAAACCTTCGAGTCCACTGCTCTTCGCTTCTCTCTAGTTACTCACAGTGGACTCCAGGTTTGTGCTCATTGTATTCGTTCAATATCATCCCTAGTTACTCACAGTGGACTCCAGTGTGCTCCTGAAGTCCAAACTGGTGTTGATCTCACTCCCACAAGCTATCAACGCTTATCATCAGGAACTCGCAGCACTCGTCCGCTTGAGCTTGTTGTCCACACTGATGTCCATCAAGTGTCTCATCCCTCTGTCTCTGGTTATCGCTATTGGGTCGGTCACATTCCTTGACGATTATTTGCGATATCGCTTTGTGTTGCCCATCAAGCGCAAATCCGATGTCTTTGACGTTTTTGAGACATTCAAGGCATATGCTGAGACTCAGTCAGAGAGATAGCTAAAGGCGCTGCGAGATGACAAGGGTGGTGAATATATGAGTAATGCGTTCTCGGATTTCACTGCAGATTGTGGTATTTTGCGCCAACACACCGCTAGGGCATGTCTGATAAGTGTAGATAACTTGTGGGGTTGAGATAAACACCAATTTGGATTTCAGGAGCACAGTGAAGTCCACTGTGAGTAACTAGAGAGAAGCGAAGAACAGTGGACTCGAAGGTTTGTAGCAGTTCGGAAATATCCGAAAACTAGCAGCCACATCAGCCACAAATGTCAGCAATGTTATCACAACGGCCACAAAGGCCTAGAATAATGAGGAAAATGGTAGAGTGGGTGAATGGGTGATGGGGAATCGAATGGTAATGGTTAGAAGCAGCGCTGAGCGCTGTTAACACTATAATGGACGAAATAAGTAGAAAAGAGGGCAAAATCACCGGATTGCAATCATTTGCTTTCCCCGACTCTCCATAGGAGAATACGTAATTCCATAGTCCATAGTGCCTTTGATATAGCGGAAGAGGTGTTTGACAGCATTCCAGTGCGCAATAGAGGGGTTGGAAGTGAATGAGGCAAGCTGGCCAACAGCATATGCAATATCTGGACGAGTAGTGCAGGAAAGATACTGTAGGGAGCCAACAGCGCCTCCATAGTCGACTTGCAGTGCTGCTGGTGAATCATCTCGGCATATAGAGAGTCCAGGATCCATGGGCGTGCTAACAGGCTTGCAATCACGCATTCCAAAGCGCTCGAGCATCTCAATGCAGTACTGACGCTGGGAAAGAGTGAGCGAGCGAGCAGAGCGATTCCAATCGATTTCCATACCCAGAATTTCTGTAGTCGGACCCCAGTCATGGATCTTGCACTGCTTCTGCAGTTCGGATAAAATGCGCTTAATGGAAGAAGGCATGGACGTCGAAGCAAAGGTCATGTCATCCACAAAGACTGGAGAATGATGCACACATGCTGGCGGACAAAGATATACAATGCAGCATCGGAGTATGTAAGCATAAAGCCTAGAGTTGCCAGGACTTGACGAAGTTTGTGATCCCAACGATTACCACCCTGCTTTATGCCATATAGCGCTTTCTGGAGTTTGCAGACGGTCTTCTTTAAATCCCCTTCAGTGAAGCCAGCTGGTTGCTCCATATATACCTCGCAATCAATCTCGCCATTGAGATAAGCATGTGAGACATCAACAGACCACAGTTGCCAGTCATTGATAGTTGCAAGGGCAAGAACGATGCGCAAGGTGGGTAGGCAAACAGTAGGAGCGAAGACCTCAAGACACTCGAATCCAGGGCGTTGGTTAAAACTTTGAGAGACCAAACGAGCCTTGTACCTATCAAAGGAGCCATCAGCATGATATTTGCGCGTAAAAACCGACTGTGAATTAATAACAGGTCGATCTGATGGCCGAGGCACCAAAATCCAAGTCCCATTGAGCTTCTGGGCGTTCAATTTGTCCAAAGCAGCCTGATGCCACTCTTCAGCATCGTCATGGCGCATAGCATCTGCATAGGAACGAGGAATAGCGAGGGATGTCGCACCGGCCATATCTGCGTCCTCGTCAGAGTCCTCTGCATCCAGCAATTGCGTCGGACCAAGTTTCCACCATTGACCAGGTGGGTTTCGTCGTCTAGCAGGCAATCGAGCACCGATTCCTACAGGATCGACTGCAGGGGCTGGCGGTGGAGGCGTGAAACAGCGAGGCATAGCAGCAACTGGGGCATCTGGGACAGAAGGTGGAGCTGGGGCGGAAGAATGGACAAGAGAATCGCTCCCCACATTGACAGGACCAGGCGACCCATCGACATCCTCATCATCCGACAGATCTGGTGGCACATAAGTAGATGGTGTAGGCGATGATGTGGGAAGAGGATGAGCTAAAAAATGACGTTCATCGAAATCCGCACGCTCTGAGATGAAGGTCCTTTTGGTAGACGGATTGTAGAACTTCCACGCATTGTAACCATCAGGATAGCCAATGAAGACGCACTTCTCATAGTGAGACCCCAAAGTCGACCTTTGATCCTTCTGCAAATGCACATAGGCAGTACACTCCCAAACTCGAAGATGGGACACATCCGGTTTGCCCCCATGCCACAGCTGATAAGGTGTAGCGTTGTCGATGGCAGCAGTAGGACAGCGATTCCAGACATGAACCAGAGCAGCCAAAGCTTCGCCCCAAAATGAAGTTGGAAGCCCAGATTCATGCAACATGCAGGTGATGCGCTCAGATAACAACCGATTAGCACGTTCAGCGACTCCATTTTGCTGTGGACGTGCTCTAGCGGTGTGTTGGCGCAAAATGCCACATTCTGCAGTGAAAGCCGAGAATGCATTACTCATATATTCACCACCCTTGTCATCTCGCAGCGTCTTGAGCTTTCTCTCCGACTGAGTCTCAGCATATGCCTTGAATATCTTGAACGCGTCAAAGACGTCGGATTTGCGCTTGATGG
>JBBPMR010000617.1:0-17029 GCA_038090415.1 Rossbeevera mucosa | reverse complement strand
ATCTGTCAAACCGGCGGTGCCTGGCTGGCACGGACATGCGGTGTGGTCAAGCAGATGGTCTTCCATCGTCTGAGAGTAGCTGGGGAGCGTTTGAAAGTCTGGGTCGCATCGACACTGTTCCAGCGGGAAGTGACTCATTAGTTGGTCGGAAACGGCATTCTGGTTATCCAGAAAATAAGATGCTCACAGAAAGGACAGTGATCGGGGCTTGCACTGACAAGTCAAAGTACTTCTTCCTGGCCTTTTCTTCGTGATCATGCGTGTCATCTAAGTCACCGGGCTGCTCCAACCGCATTATGAACTTGAGCGTATGCTCCACTCTCACCCCGGTGATCTTCTGCTTCATCGTAAAGTAAAGTCCGTTGTCGTTAGGAGAAAGGCCGTTGCACCCGGGCAGCGCGAGAATGAATGACAACGCATAAGGGCCGGGTCCTATCAGAACGGACGGATCACTTGACGGGGAAAGGTACCGTAGCAGTGGCGAACGATGGGGTGAGAGAGGCGACGGGAGGAGCGGGATCTGTACTGGCTGGTGTTTATTTTTGTTCTTGTCCTTGTACGTTTGTAATTCTTCTTCGTCAACCGAATTCATCTCCTCCGTGGAACACTCGTCCGTCACCTCGAGCAGTTTCACCAGCCTATGGTCATCCGCTCGTAGGGGAAGTCCTCCTTCACCCATGTATTTGATACCCTGTTCGACAAGCGCGCTAAGTTTCCAGATCTTGACCTTTTCGGTTGGCAAGAGAGAGAGATCCACCATCGCCGTGCCATACGTCAGTTCGGTCCTTATTCCCGCTTCAGAACCTGCTAAAGATTGGGCATCTGAATGGATGCTTGCGCCGGTCGCCTCGGGATGGCGTTGAGAACCGAGGAGGAACAAGCGCGAACTTAGTCCAAATGAATAGGCGAGTCTTCCTTCCCATTGTCTTTCGATGGATATAGGTCCAGGATCTCCTGTCCCAGGATCTTCCCCATCTCCGATAGCGACGACCAGAACCGGAACCTTGCTTGAGAGTTTGGAGGTAAAAGCTCCAGGTCTGTGAGCGACGCCTTTGATGTAATAATCCATCGAGCCATGAGGTACAGAGAACGTTGGTGGAAGATTGGGTCGAACCAAGAAGGAGATTGGGTAACTGTAAGTACCTGCGGTACAAAATACCATTGGCTTCCGGGTGAGCAAAGGAAAAGCTTCGAGAAGGAAACTCACCTGGTTTAAACACCCTCTCATTGTCTCCGTGCTCCTTTGGTATATGTGCAGCATTGTTCTCCCCACGATCATGTTCAAATCCAAAAAAGCGACCCAGACCGAGAAAATGGTGATCTCGATGCTCTGCATGAATATTTGGGTGGGATGTGTTTATTCCCCGGAGGTCGACATTGCCACTAGCACCTGCAACGCCTTCATCTGTTTGAAGAGTGAAGTCCCCGAACCGGTGTTCACGAGAGATCCTATCTCTTGTTCGTCCTCGCTCCATATCCTCAGCAGTCGATCTTGACCAAGATGGTGATCTAGTGGCCGCCATTTCTGCAACGGCGTCTAGAACAGAGTTTAGGGAAAGTCGCAAACGAGAATGACTAGCCAAAGCATTTGAACCATCACAACTGCTCCCCCGTGCGCGCAACTGGGTTGGATGGATAAATTCTGGTGAGTGAGCACTGGAGCGACGGCCCGGCGAGGTGCGATGATGTATGCGGAGTGGAAGATCCTCGGCGGTGATGTGAGAAGATATATCGCCTTCGTAGGGAAGGCTCACGTGCGGCATCTCGTTGCTGCGGTTGTCGCTCTCTCGATCAAGGGAAATATTTGTGTTACTAGACGCATTTGAGTATGCCGCATGGTGGGCGACAGGAATTGCGATAGAGTTCGGACGAGAAGACACAGGGGCTGTGTTCAGAGGAATTCGACATTAGTTGGAGCCAAACAAGTGATACTGCTCAACGGATTGATTCAAGTATGTTGAATTGTACCTACGAGCTTGCCTCGGAAGTCCTTCGAACCTGGAATTAGGGTGTTGCTCAGGGATCCCAAAACTGGATTCAATCGTACTCGGTGACTGAGGTGCAGGAGTATATGGTGGTGTTGGATCAAAATCGAGAGGGATGCCTGTTGCGATGACTAGGATCAACAGTAATGAAACCATCGTGGCTCGTGTAGATATGTACCGTGGCTACTTTGTCGCTCAGAACGCCTTCGAGTGGAAGGCGGACGAGAAAAGGCCATCCCTGCATGTTCGCGGACTTCGTTAGAATTTGGACTGGGTGAGCCTGGTCCTACGGACGGAGGCCGGCTTCTATGATGTGCAAGTTGGCCAGCACGAAAGACGGTTATGGACGACGAGTATAGTTTTCGTGTTTCCGGGGCATCCGCGCGATACGGACCAACTCCTATTCATCGTGCAAATGCGATGGGCCACGGGGATCGAAAACGTATGTAAGTCACCTAAGCCCTTGGGGAATACCAACTGATAAGACTCGCCCTCTGTTGGGAAGGTAACTGTCAACAGGCCAACCAACTCCACTTCTATTCTGGAAATCTCGATTGGTTTGATGACATTTAGAGTGAGGACCCCCCTAACAAGAGTGGGCGTCTTATTTGGCTCAGTCTGAAGCCTTCCTGAAGGATCAGAAGAGCGCAAGAAGACGATGGGCTCGGCGAGGGTAATGTTCAGTGAATTTTTCGTATCAGGCATAGAAGTGATTGATCGGGAACAAGGACCGAAGGCCCTGACTCACGCCGAGTATAGTAATCTACCCAGGGTACTAGTTGTGCTATACTACGCCAATCTCTCTGTGTGATCGTTCACATTGACCAAGTTCAGGCATTTGAAAGCTGATTCAGATCATCCAACCTGAATTTCAGACAGTCGCAACTTATCATTAGTCTCCGTGGTCACCTTGGATACCATCCAAAATTTCCTCTGATGGACGAACAATTCAAAGGATCCATCTAGCATCGAATGCATGGTACCGTCTGCCCTGGCTTATGTTCTTGAATTCAATGATCTTCCCGCAATCACCGTTCTCGCCTCTGAGTATGTCAGTCTAACAGCCGGTAGACTTATGGATTACTGTCTCACAATTTCCACCTATTTTTAGCGCTTCGCACTGCAGTGGGTTTCCCAGAACAAAAGGAGACCTCGCGTTCCATGGTGACCGTAGCAGATACCGAGTCTCACCATATCAGATAAATGCCTGTCGTCATGTCTTGCAATGTTGTTTTTCAGCCCTCTCTCCACCTCCGGTCAGGCCTTTGAATCTTCCATTCCCCTAGTGGGTGAGTAACACAGGCCATTTCGATGCTCGCCAATGATTTGACACTACAGACCCAGGTCCCAGACCTTTTTTTCGTGTGGCGGGTACACCTTCATCATCGTTCACCTTTCCTTTAATTTTCGCCTATGTGCTACTCCAAGCATCTTTCTTTTACGCTGCTCTTGCTGTCATGCGCCGCTGTCGTTCGTTCGCAGAATTGCCAGTTGCAGGTACCCCAGAACCCGCTCTCCGCTGAAGGGCTCGCTACTCCATACGTCTTGACCGGATGCAACGTTAGTACTATGTCACTTGTTTTACCTTCAGTTTTAGGCTGAGTACCTGGGCTAGCAAATAAACTTTGCCAACGAAGGAGCTTTCGTCGAAGCAGCAATCCTTGATCCCGCTACAGGCAACATCCAAATCTACACTCCATTGGTCATCAATGCTGGAATGATGCCCGTCGGAAATAACACTCCGGGTACACCTTCTGGTAGTCTTTCCTCAACTGTTGCCTCCCCAGCTACGACTTCCCCGAAACCCGCCTCTACCAACACCCCGCGACAGGCTGGGTCTCCTTCAGGCTTCTTCATACCCCCGATTACCCCCACGCTTCCCAACAGCGCCGTCGTTGGTATCTGGTTCGGTAGCAATGCTGCTTCGCTCACATTGACTGGCGACACCGGGAGTTGTGTCAATGGTCTGGGAGGTTCTGTGTTTGGTCAGGTGCGTATCATAGTCGATGTTCTTGTTTATATTGTTTACCGAAGTTTTGCAGTTTGCGTACTGTAATGGTCAAGCGTGGTTCAATGCCGCAAAAGTAGCGGCATCCACAGGACTGATCAAACTTCCATCCCCTGGAACTGGCACGAATGGCCAAGCATGCCCTACTACTCATGATTTTCGTATCGTTGATCAGGTAAACGACTTGCTTTGTTGATGGATGACCTACTAGGTATGACACCTCATATTCTAGGACCAATCGGACAACGTTGTAACGACGTACCTTCTCATCGGTAACAACACTCTCGCCCAAAACACTCCCGATAACAACAAGGCTAATCCGGCTGCGGAGGTGCTCTCGAACGGTAATATTTGGAATTTGTCGAAGGATAGCGTTGTTGACGCTGCATGCACACAATGTACCAGCTTCTGACAACGCGCTTGTCACCGAGTTCATCGACCCCGCGCTTGGATGCGCTCCTTTCCAAAACCCATGCGCGACTTGCCCCACTGGACAAGCTCCTGCGCTCGCCACCGATGTTCGTGTCGTTACCTCTCTAATTCCCTGTGCGCATCGCCAGGTATTCTGATCTAATCTCTCTTCCCTCCCAAATACAGGAACTCTTAGCCAACTTCTTCCCGCCCGCTAGTGGCCCCGCGCTGGTTCCTCTCAATGACCCGATGGTGTTGGTCAACGGACAGCAGTCACTTCAAAAAGTCAACCTCTACCGCGATGGTACTGGACAACCACAAGCGGACAACCAGAACGCATCCGCCACTGCTTATTGGTACGCGAACACTTGTCGATTCCTCCCCTGTTTTGTTTGTTTTGACCATTCTTGATCTTGTGCTCCAGTCAACAAATCGCACAGGGAGGTATCTTCATCAACGATAACCAGCAGCTGTTCTCGAATGCCGGGTCACCCGCTGCAAACCAAGCGAATAACCTGTTTACTTTCCTCGCTATGAGATTTTCTGCGTCCTTTGGGCCGGCTCCTGGTACGCCCTCGCTCCCCCCTGTAGCGCACTTTCATCTCTCATCTCTGACTTGTCCTCGATGACACAGGTCTTGGGTGCACTGGGCTCTTGAACATTGCAAACCCGGTCAGCCTGACTATGGATGGCAATGGCGTCGTCACCGCTGCAACTATCAATACCCAGATGTTGCAACAGATCCTCTCCGGGGTATGTTTTTAAGATGTGGTGGTTTGAATTGACTGACATCATGATGATATCGTCGTGGGCCATGCTCCCCCAGGGCACTGGATCATCATCTGTGAGCGCTCCCTCGTCAACCGCGACGTCGGCCACCACCAGCGTTACGGGTATGTCTACGACGACTCCGAATCCGAGCGGCGTTCTTTTGCAAGTCCCGTCGTCGATGTCGAGTTCGTCCCCTACCAGCACCAGCAGTATGACAACTTCCAGCTCGGTTCCGTCGTCGTCCAGCGTGCAGGTTCCAGTTCCCACGGGGAGCTTAAATCTGACGACTTGCCCCACTGCCACGACGGTCACTGTAACGGCGATGGCGTGTCCCACTCTGGTACGTCCTCAGTGCTTACGGCATTGAATCGTTTTGCCTGACTTCTGGCTGTTCGAATTCTCAGAATCAGGTAAGTGTGCCTATGGTAACCACGGGAAGCACATAGAGGAGCCATCTCAATATTTATATAGGGATCGTCCGTTCCGACGCCTTCACCCACCCCATCAGGTGGCACCGGTGGAGGGTGGAACTACGGATGGCACCAGGGTAGACATCACTGGAAGAGGTAACTGAATTCGCCTTCGTCATCTGTAACGTCGCATGAATATGTGTCTGGCAGGTCGGGACCATTCATGTCCAACCAAGTGCATCGGAAGAGACGCCTCGCGTCTTTTGCATGAAAGAATGCTCAGTATGTTACCATAATGCGAGAATCGCCTCTGAGAAGTTTTTGGGATTGTGTTTTTGTTTTTGTTCGCTGAATGGTGTCTTGTGTTTGATCGACTTTCTTTACGAAGCTTCTGAGAAGCGCGCTGAGCTTTCTTCCTCACTCCTTTCTCTTCGGGCTTTGACTCTGCATCCTGATCACTTCCCTGTGCAGTAGTATGTATGTACTTGGGAATGGAGGCCATTTGGGTGATTTCTTTCGCTCTGTGAAAGTCGGCCGAGATCTCGGCTAGATTGTGCCTGACGGACCAGGTCCATAAAGAGTCGGCTATTCCCGATAACTGTAACGTTTTGAGATGCCGCTTCTCGGCACCAAACTTTGATTTGATTTGATACTCGTCGAGTCGCAAGCAACCCTTTCCTCGCTCGAACACAAGAAATAAATAAACCATGGCAAAGGAAAAGAGTACGTTGTCGAACCAACACTTTAATCCGTTGATCGATCTCCCCCAACAGTCGGCGTCACCGGAAAGAAATACCGTCTCACCCTCGGTCTCCCCGTCGGCGCGGTTCTCAACTGCGCCGACAACAGTGGTGCCAAGTCGCTCTATCTTATCGAGCCATACGGGTTTGGTGCTCGGCTCAACAGACTGCCAGACGCAGGCGTGGGCGACATGGTCGTCGCCTCCGTGAAGAAGGGAAAGCCAGAGCTGAGGAAAAAGAGTGAGTGTTTCTATCTCGTCCTGCTCTATCCAGCTCTCCATGCGAGTCGTAACCGTGGCGTGACGCTAGTATGAAATAGACGGGCATGACGTTGGAGCAGAGCGAAAATGACTGATTCGTGATTCCCTCCATCTTTTCAGCCATGCCCGTAGTCGTCGTCCGCCAACGCAAAGCCTGGCGGCGGAAAGACGGCGTCTTTCTCTACTTTGAGGTGCGTGTCCTTTTTTGCAACTCGCACATGGGACCTAAACCCGGACAGGACAACGCCGGCGTCATCGTAAACAACAAGGGTGACATGAAGGGATCCGTTATTGTCGGCCCTGTAGCAAAAGAATGCGTGCGTTTCTCCCACCCCAACCTGGACTCGACGTGACTTACGTTTCTCGATAGGCTGATCTCTGGCCTCGTATCGCAGCAAAAGCTGGCACGGTCGTATGATCGTTGATATTTTTTGTGGTGATGCTTGTATTGCATTCGTATCATTTTTCTACGCTGTTATCACAATGTCTTACCAAGTTGCCGCATGTAATGCTTACAATTATGGCCACAAACCGGTGCATTGCTAAGAGAATGCAGCATGATACAAACATTACTTCAAGCCGACCATGATGGCAACATTATGATCGTGCATTATTCCCTCTCAGCCTCTCCGAAATCCCATAGTTTGATGGAGGCATCGCGAACGGACGGCTGAGGACCTTGCCTCATCCTCTTTATAACGATGCATGACGTCACTGATTCCGATTCGGAGCCTGAGTCTGAGTCTTCAGAGCCACTTCCCATGGTATCTGAGTCGTCGTCGTCATCGAAGTGTCGCGAACCCGAGACTGAAAGTAGGGACGGTTTCAGCGGGTGGAACGAAACAGCTCCAACAGCGTCTACGGGGGAAGTAACACAACAGCGAAAGAGAGGAACGAGGCCAACGTTGCGGTGATCGCATCGGTCAGCTTCAGGAAGCGAGGGAGGCTCACGTACCATCGTGTGCATCATATACTACCGTGGGCCGAATCTCCGTCTTGTTTACGGTGGTACTGTCCTCTCCCGGTTCGCCGTTCTCAGCCCCAAGATCGTATATCACGATCGCTCCGGCCTGGGATAGCAAAAGAAAGACAAATCGTTCTGTGAAAGAGAACAGAGGGAGAATCCAGCGACGTACCTGATTCCCGGAAGCCAGCCACTTCCCGGCGCGTTCAATGTCAAACTGCATCCGTTGATTCGTCAAGTTCGTGCTCTTGTTCTTGTGTCTGGGTCTAGACGACGCGATCTCACTCTTGCTCGAGAGACAAGACAAGGGCACGGACGCGTCACCCCGGAGATCCCAGCTCCATATCCTCTCGCTCCGTCGGAAAGCACCGTATAGGATATGAGGCCGCGTCGGATTGAATATTAACTAGGAACGATAGGACGTGTCAAAAGCGGACGGTATAAAGGTGCTGTAGAGGCACCTGAGTCACTCCTCCCGTTTCCCACCCAGAAACGCCCCCTATCGACAAAACGGGTTCGCACGCCGACTCGGTGAAAAGCGCGATGTTGTCCGACGAGGATGAAGCCGGGGTGAAACTCCCAGCAGCGTAGTATCCCGGAGAGTACGAGAATGCGAGCGCAGAGATGATACCTTATTATGATGTGGGCGAAGTTGGGGGGCTTGCAAAATACAATCTCACCCTTTAGTCCATCTTTGCTTTTCTTGGACGGCGTCGCTGGAAGTCGGACCCCTTCGCCCGGTCTTTGCACGTCAAATATCTCGATCGCGTCTTCGAAACCACAATACAACCTGGAGAGAGAGGTCATTAGAGTCCCAAGGTGGGAGACCCTCTCTACATCTACATACTTGTTGGCTGAAAGATTGAACGCCAAGCTGTGAGGCGCGACGTATCGTTCGCGGTGATCGACGATGGGATACGATGCGCGAAGCTGACGAAGAAGGTAGAAGCAAACATCAGGAGAGAATATGGGCCGCACGTGTTAGGTATACGATGAATCGTGAACACACCCTTCCATCTTGGCCGTCGAGCAACTTGACGGGGCAGTCCCTGACGGAGGAAACGAAACAATAGCCAGGCGGGTCGTGTCGCGAGGCGCCTGGGTACCAAATAAAGTCGACTATCGAAGCGGACTGCGGGAACGCATTAGCGTATGCGATTTTGAGTGAGGCACCAATGGATGGCGCGCCGGTTGAGGCTGCGAGGAATCATAGCGTTGAGTACTGGTATGAATACGAGGGGGTCGATTCGTCCTACTATCGCTTGAATCGCGTCTGTCGGTGTGTCTCGGACATCAGTTCCAGTCTTTGGGGACTGGGGGAGGGCACGCGCATTTCGAATGATTGGAACGCCCTATTCTCGCACTGCGCTATCAAGCTGGACCCGTCCGCACACCTTCCAACATAGTCAGTCGGGGCCCATGCTACTAAACGCCTTGCAAATAATTCACCATCTCGCTTTGCGGGGAAAGTTGTTTGAGAAGTTCGGATCGGCTTGAAGCGTAGCACGAGACAACAATTTAGGAGTCAAACCATGGATGAAATGATACGGGTACGATGGAAAGTGCCACGCGGTAGATGTGTCTTCTAATGATGTGGTCATGTTGGGAATCTTTCGAATACCGACTACTAAACGCAAACTTCGCTGAGTCCTAGTGAAGAAAAATAATAACGTGTGCCTCGTCTCAAATAAGATCGAATATCTGAATATGAACGGCAGCGAGAGGTCAACGAGAGGTCGTGCCTTCCTGCTGGCGCAACAAACCAGGAATATAAGACATTGGTCACAACGTGCCTCTTTGGAGTCACCAAACTGGCGGTTATATATAACACTCAATAAAAAATCACTGTTTGACTTTATCTAGACATGAGCTCGAGCGATTCGATGCATGATGAACTGAATATTTGTTGATCCGTGACGAGATCAATGTAGTCACGCCGGTGCTGGTCGCTGATAAAAGGATCGCAGTAGATAACAATCGTATTTTGAACTGAGTTGCGTACCGGCGAGCTCGGAAGAAATAAATCACATGTGTGCAGCGGCCCGCGCATTCACGGTTGAAAAGAACCGCTTGGGTACTCTTGGATACTGTACTTCCGGCCTGTCAAATCAAATTGACAATTGACAGAAACGTATGTAGCCTGTAGCCTGCAGTTTCATGGAAAAACAACAATAACGTGACAGATGCTACCTTATATTATGCCGATAGCGAACAACAATACGGACAACAAAATCTGATGAAAGCAATTGAAGGTTCAAACGTTCATGCTACATGAAAATAGTCCTTTTGATGAACAATGTCCAACATCTTCGATTGTTTTGAACAATAAAACGACAGATAATGCTATTCAAACACGCGACGATGCAAGGATAACAAATGAACAACGTCGACAATAGATAGTATTTGGGGCTTGAATCGCGAAGCCCTTCGCACTGAGATAACACAACGGAACGACCGTATAGTACGGGGAACAACACTGGACCCCATCCTCGAGGTAGCTATGCAACCAAAAATATATATGGCAGGTTGAGAGAGAAGGAAGAAAATCATGAGACACGATGGGGAAAGGGTGAGAGGGAATAGGCTGCGCGTGACGAGTGAAAGAATGCAACGTGACCTGCAATGATACAACTTGTTAGTCGATGGACGGCTTTTTTGGGAGGGATCTACAAATGGGGCAGTAGATGAAAAGGTGTGAAAATGAGGGAGATGACGGGACAACCTGTCGAAATCTGAGATGCAAGAGGCACACGGAAATGGTGAGCCATGTACATTAAAAGGTTTGCATGGCAGACTCGTAGAAATCGTTCTGCACGGACGAATTATACCCTTGCTGACCCTGTTGCTGGTGCTGATGCTGAATGTTGGAGTCCTCTGCAGGAAGTAACATGGGAGGGTGGAGATAGGTGGCGAAGAAGTTGTCTTCGTCCTGCGGTAGCATCGGAGGATGGAAAAAGTCCATTGGGGAATCTTCCGCTGGAAGCATGGGCGGGTGAACCAGCTGAGGGGACCGTTCAGTGGGGAGCGTCGGAGGGTGCCAGAACGCATTCCCAGAGCCACGGAAGACGCTGTACGAGGAAAAGAAAGGAAAGTCCATCGAGGAACGGCGGGAATGAGACGCGGCAGAGGAATGGCCTGAGTAGGAGTCCGCGTAGGAGGAAAACGAGACAGCCGAAGACGGAGGTTCGGACGCAGAGTCGGTGCTCATACGACGGCGCTTGGTTGTCCTTTGCTCGTTGTTTGTCACAACCTCCGTTTCCAAAGTTTCGACGCTCGAGAACGGAAGAGCGTCCGGTGGTGTCTGGAAGTTTTGGCTCAGATAGTCGGGGTGATAAGGCCCAGGGAATGGGTTAAAAATGTTCGAAAAATTGCACTGGTTCTTGTACCCAGGGCTCTGCGCCTCCGGCCCAAGCGCTCCCAGGAGCTCGGACGAGGTCGTCTGAGTCGTCGGTTCCTCGGTGTATTCATACGCAGGTTGAGTGGTCGAGTCCGGCGCCAGTGTGGGGGAAAGCTCCACAGTGGGTGAAGTTCGGCGACTCACACCAGGGCTTGCGGATGGGGTTTCGGAGGAGTCCGGGCCAGTGCGCCTGGAGTCGTGACGGGAACGCTTGCGAATGACATCCGATTTCATCGAAATCGGCCTTGCAGACCCATGCAGCTTATAGCTGAGGGGAACACTCTTAGAAAACGGCGTTAACAATAGAAAAAAGTCACTCACTACAAGCCACATCTAATGTCAGGAGCAACCCCCGTGACATGAGTCGTTGCGCAAAAGAACCACGGATATGAAAAACTTACGCATTACACACAGTCTTACCCTCATCGTCCTTCCTCCAAAGGGGCGTTGCGGTGGTGTGGCAGTTATAGCATTGTGCTGTGCCGACTGCTCCACTGAGCTGAGTGGTGTGGCGCATGTGCCTAGGAAACCCACCAATAACGTCGACCACCTCCTGACGAGGAGCGGCCTGGGTGCGACCCTCGCCATGATTGGCACGCATGCTTTTCGGGCGGGGACGTTTGTGCTACGATCGAACATGAATCATCTCGTCGCGTTTGAATCTGTGACCGCGAATTCACTTACCAACTTGCAATACAAGCCGCAAGCATTACAGTTGAGCTCGTCGTTGAGACCACGACGCCAAAGGGGTGTGTGTGTAGCGCCGCAGTTTGAGCACTCGGCCTTGACCCCTCCAGGAGCGGAGTTACCATTCCCGCGAAGAACCGCCGGGTTAACGCTGGTGGCTGTGGCACTCGGGCCAGACGATCGTGTGGTGGGAGCATTCTGGGTCTTGACCGTGAGGTTAGGGCGATTTCCGGGGGCGTTTGCCCGGGTTCCGCCGCTGGGGCCAAGTTTGGCTGGGGAGATAGTCTGGGGAAGGACTTCTTGGACGGGTTGAGGAGGAGGAAGTGGAGAAGGGTTTGATTCGCTGTTGTCGTGGGGAACAGGCTGAGACTCCGCAAGGGGCAAAGCAGAGATGACAGACTCCTGCATCAGGATATCGAAATCAGGATGGATACCGTCATTGACGAAATGGTCATCGGTAGGATCGACGTTGCTAAGGATCTCGTCGAGCGGAAGCTCGATGGTTGGACGCAAAATACTGAAGCCGCGGGAAGAGGTGTTAGTGACGTCCTCTCCATAATTCATGGCATTGGAAACAGTAGGCTGCACAGATAGAAGGGCAGATGGACCGAAATCGCTGGAAAAAAGGGTCGGAAACCGAAGAAAGGGTTGGTCGTCCGTTGGACATTTGCGCTTTCTGCCGGCAGAAGCGTCTGTGTCGGTATGGGTGGAGTCGTCGCTGGCGACGTGGGCGCGAGTGGCCTGACGGCCACGCCGAGTGGAGGTTTCCTTGAACTCCGCAGAAGGTCTTAGATCGGGCTTTTGAACGGCGGCGTTGGGGGTGGCAGGGGTGGGCTGGTCGATGGAGAACGTGAACTGCATACGCTTAATGGTCCCGGGCTTTGCGTTCTGGCTGGCCTCGCGGCTGCGCTCTCGCTCGGCGGCGCGCTGACGAATGAGGTCGGTGGACGCATTGCGCTTAAAGTCGGGAGCCCCAAGCTCCTCGATGCTCCTATGGCAGAGTAGTTAGGGCCAAGGGGATGGGTCAGGAGATGGAGGAGAAGAGGAAACTCGCCTGCCCTTTTCCTTGTCGAGCCGGTCGCCCATGATCTTGGAGAGCTTCTTGAACTCACGCTTTGATTTGGCATTGTCGGAATCGACGATGAGGTTCTGGAGATGCCACAGACGCCAACTCAGGTTCTCGAGACGCTGGCCCTGCTCGAGGTAGCTGGCCACTTTGGTGCAGACCTGGGGGGAGATGAAAAAGGGGCGATGGAGGGAAGGGGGACAGGATGTACCTTCCATGTCTTTGTGAGTGACTCGGAGTCGCCTAGATTAGAGAATGCGACGAAGGATTTGTTACCCTTGTTGCGGGGTGAGTCATAAGACAAGTGTGCGAATGTTATACGCCACCTTGAACTTGAGATTGACAATGGAGGGCATGAACAAACTGGCTGAGTGAGAGCAGAGAGAGATCGAGGGCCTGAGGGCTGCTGTAATCGCAAGGACTGAGAAGTATAAGAGAAGAAAAATCTTATCCACTGCGCACGTTGCAAAATTTTTGACAGAATGAAACCCCGATCGTTTGGGGTTTTTAAGAAAATACAAAATATATTCCCCTGGTCCAGGTCCTTCGGCCGTCCGTGTCGTACCTTCGTCTAGGTCTCGCCAAAACTTGGTAGACTTCCATTTATTGCCATTCCCGCCCAGAACGTTGGTGGGGAGATCACCATTCCCGTGCCGGTGTTCCGCACCCGATTATTCACGGCGCTGCCAACCCAGCGCAGGCACTGGCTCACCTAACACGTGTCCTCTCGTCTCATGTGACCCCCTCTGCCCTGTCTTTTGTACGTTTCTCCACTGTACATATATACCTATTCCTGTTCACAAACCCCTGTCCCCTTCCTATCTTCTCACCATACTTGCCTTCCCTCGCTTGATTTCATCACACTTCTTTCCACTTGTAAGCCCCCCGTAAACGAGCCGATCCGGGGAGTTCCATGTGTCCGTCCACCTTGCACCAAACCAGATACATACATACCACACCCTTAACCCTGACCCCCGTCCTCCAATTAGCGTATACGCCATCTAGGCACTTGCCATCACTGCTCACTACACAATCTTCCATCACGGGACCCCAATACCTGCCTCGAGGCTTCCTCAGCCCCCAGCCTTCGACGCGAAATGACCGCGCGACTTGAACCCAATCAGGAAGCGCTGGGACCACGTATGTCACAGACTGTGATCGCCCACCCTTGCAGCCGGTGGATCCTCGCGGTAAGGCCCATTGCAGTACCCAATCCTCCTTGTCCGTGGACTCAGCCGCCAGCTCGCTTCCCAGGTCGAACGCACTGATGACGTTCAGTTGCAGGGTAGAGGTGACACGCGCGCGCGAAACGTGCACAGCCTGAATCATAGCAGCAGCACAGCTTACCCAGGATATATATGTATTTTGTTTCAAAAGCTGGATTCAAACAGCTCACCGGGTTTGCCAGCGAAGAAAAATCCTCTAGAAGCCTTGATGTGGCGTTCGCTAGCGAATGCTTCCTTGGCAAATGTGAGTCAGCGAGCGGTAAGCTTTGAGTTTTTCTTCGCCTCGTGTTTGCCTCCCTCTTATTCCGGTCCGTAATCAGCACCATACATAGTATGTCCGCACATTACCACCCAACGTGACATGTCGATCCCGCTCCTCGAGACCATTCGTTGCCAAACCATTATTACACGTCTTCGACCAGTGACGGCATTACATGGTCCCGATCAAAACTGGGGTGAGTCTGGGAGTCTCCATGTGAGGACAATCACACGCCTGCCCGAGGGCTCAAATATCGTCCTGGGAACGGGTTTCGGCGGTGGCGGAGCGGTGGCTTGATGGCTATTACAGATCACTAACGGGAGGTCAAATGTCTGCAGGCGACTCGACGCCATTCAGAACCCAGAGCAGTGGAACGGCGTTATACACGTTGCAGCTATGGTGCATGTTTGGGGAGCCATGTGGCTACACAGGAGGTCGACAGACAGACAGTTGACTCTGACCATGTCGCCCCAACAACTTTTCAGAGTGTAAACGAGGCCGCTAGTATGAACGTATGTCCCATCCCGTGAGTTTTCGTTTGCTGAACCCATGGACGAACTGATATCCCTTTCGAGGGTTGAAACCAAGAATCGGATCAACAGGGGCTGCCAACACCGCGTCCGAAATGCGGGCCAATGAGAGGACCGCGATATCAGTCTAGAGATAGCAATTCTAGAAAAGAAGTCGTGATTCCAAGGTGTAGGCTCACAGATTTATACTGTTCCTGGACGCGGGACCCCTGCGGAGTACAATTGAGTATAATAAATGAAACCTTAATTGGCCATGTCTACTACTGTTGAGTTCTCAATCGGGCCAAGAGTTAGTCGAGTCCTCATAAAAAGCCCTCGTACTGTCAAGGAAAACATCGTTTCGATTTCGATTTTGCAATATCCCTTTGTTCGGGTGTCATATGCCGCGTCTTACATCTTCATAATCGGATGCCAGGGCTTCCAGACTCTTCAGAGAAGCGCTGACAGGCAGTCCGTGGAGTGGGTATTTCCACTAAGCGGCTGGACGGCTTCATTATCGATATTGCCACTTTGACACCACCAATGTCGTACTCACGACCCATCTCCACGCCTCGACGATCTCCTACACGCCATCGTTGGTATGCTCGTTTCAACAATGCACACCACGCCTCCTACGGATGGATGCCAAAGGTAGAAAACACTTCTAGGAATTGGGCTATAGTTAGCTAAAATGCATATTTCTTGGCTCTCACCCTTGAGAAAACAGAAAGCCGCGGCACGCTCACCGCGGTGCGTAACGTACACCAGTGTCGAATATGTACACGATTCATTCCCGTCCTTCATCGTGCGCGGCGATGAGCGTGGTGAGAATCGCTTTGATAATCTGGCCCAGTAATGTTTGAACTGGACTAAAACTGAGTGGCGAATATCCTCAATCGGCCCTATTTAGTGTTCGAATTACCGCTCTTCACAGCAGGACGATCAGTGTACCTTGTAAATATATAACGATCAGTCCAAGCACTTTCTGAATCTGTCTCCGAGAAGTCCCTGCGCGTGCAAGCATAAATTAACTCCTAACTGTCGTTGGTGTGGATAACGTACGTGTATCATCGAGCTGTCGGGCATGAAGGAAGTGTCCAAAGTTGGTGTAGAAGCTATGGGGATTAGAAGGGGTAGAACCCCACTTCAGGGATTTTGACTCACAAGGAAAGGGAAGGAGGAAGGGAGGAATATTAATTCCTGACTATTTTGGGTCAATCAGGGTTAGAATCAGACACCGGGCGTCCGATGGTACTAGAACCCTTACCTAGATCAAATTGCTGCTCCACAAACACATTGCTGCGCTGCCTTTCCACCTAATTGCTAGCGATGACACGACACGACACGATGGATAACTCTAGGACAAATCCAGAAAGGAAGCATTGGGGGGGTGAAAACGGCCATAACAACGGCAAGTAAGCAACACGTTTATTCATCGATCAACCAATGGGGCATAGCATAATGTCCAGTGCCCGCAACTGTCAACATCGAGTTGGAGATGGACAGTGCGTATGTCAAGTATGACCAGTGCCTTGAACTTCCAGAACGACGGCGGGATAGTCCAGTTTGGGCCGTGATCATCACGTCCCAACGTGTCAGTTCATATCAAGCAAAGCAGGAGAGTCTTACGTAATTTATGCGTGCCGAATGATTCGCTACTCGAACTGGGTCATAAGTATAAGCCAGGACCCTTTCAAATTGAAGGGACTGTTGCCGTCTTGATTTAATTCGTTCGAGTGACGTTCCCATCGTCGAGCCCAATGTCATCCCAGATTCCAGGTTACTAGTGCTTTGGTCACTTACTGGCAACATACTACTTAGTCAACGGTCAACCTTCAGGGCTGCCTGCCACGGTAATACTGTGTATCTCAGTTTCGCTCCTACCATCCACGTGCGGTGGGAGATCCGAGTAATGTTAGGTAAACGTGGCTCAAAACCGCCGCCAAGCATTCGATCAGTCCAAGGTCCAACCAAGGTCAAGGCACTAATAATAATCCATTGACTGAACAATACATTTCACTAACGTGTTCATCATCTTGTAGAATCCAACGCCACGCGAAATGACCTGATTCCCCAGCTTCAACGTCCATCATAAAGTTATGTAGAAGAAACTGATGCGATCAAGCTCGTCTGTCTGTCGTTTTGGGCCCATCCCATATCGTCCCGATGTCAGACCAAAACTGCATCGCCGACGCCAGTTGGATCACCTCATTTGGACTCACCTAGTCCCCGTCAGTCCATGTGGCCCCGTGTTGACAGGTAAGTAGATTTGGAACTTCGAGTCCTCGTAATTTGGGTGCGAAGCCTAAGTTTGAGCAGTACACGTGATGCTCCAA
>JBBPMR010000616.1:0-17031 GCA_038090415.1 Rossbeevera mucosa | reverse complement strand
GATATACCAAGTACTAATATATACCAAATACCCTTTTTATTTGAAAAGTCCAAAAACTGTTCCAATGATGTTGCAGGTTTAGAATGGATATATCTCTGGAGCCTCTGAGCCAAATCACATGACCCTGAGGACAGAGTTATAGCTAAGGGTTTGTACTATGTTTGTCTTTACCAAAGCTAAGCGAGATTCCCACAGGTGATTGCGGGGCGGTTCATGCCCCAGTTTGGGGTTAAACATTGGAACTGTTTTTGGAGTCACTGTAGGTCATAAGATCACATATCCTTTACCCTTGAATTGTGACAATCAAGGAGCTATGTTTCTTGCTTCTAATCCAGCACAGGAAGGATGCTCGAAACATATTGCTATCAAATATCATTATATCCGAGAAGCGGTTCATGAGTTCAAAATCTTGGAACTCTTCTATGTTCCCACTAATGATCAAAAGGCAGACATTCTTACAAAGAATGTAACCTTCAATAAACTTTGATTAGGCTGTCTTCGCCTTGGACTTACTAGCTATCCAGCAAAGATCTAGCTAATATCTCAATGAGGAGGAGTGTTGAATTGGTAATCTTACATTATCAATTCTAGACCGAGTCTATTCTAGACTGAGTCTCTTGTTATGTAATATTATATTTCTTTCTAGAAGATTCTATCATTACATTATCGATATTACTCATCCATTATTCATCCACTTAGTAATCTGCAGCACATGCTGACTGATGCTCACTGTTGGCAACGACAAAACCTATACAGGTAATGCACTAAGTCACCACACAATCTCAGACAAGGGGAGGGTTATGGTCGGAAAATCAACCAGAACAGACTAAGGTGTCTGGCTGGTACTGACATTGTTATATACTACTATACATGCATCGGCCATGAGGCGTACTTTAGGGCAGGTGCTCAGTAAGCGATGACGTAGCGTGAGATAAACTACTATATATGTACTAAGTGTTCACACGACTGTGAGAACGAGAGTCCAGAACTACAACATGCAGCTACCATGCCTTTAACATGCGCTAGCCATGAGGTATGATGTCATAGTGGTCCAGACTCGAGTCACGTGACACGATAAGATAAGATCGAGCGCTTAGATGTGAGATAAGATTGGCGCGCGCTTAGATAAGATAAGATAAGATAAGATGAGTGTTTGAAAGCTAGGTTAAAGAACGAGGTTTGTAACATTATCCCCCTACTAGGAGTGAGATTCCAGATCACAAATAAGAATAATTGCAAGGAATGAGACCCGGAAGTCAATTGACCAGGAACAGAATTCAATATTCGGTGGAACCAGAGGTAAAGTTAGTCACAGGGGTATTAAAAACACCCTGGAACAAGGCACGAGACATATTAAGACGCCAAGGTGCACTAGGGTGTTTCTTGTGAAACAAGGCAATAGCATCTTTTCCATGCTTGGCAATAGAGGAAGCTGCTTCCCAGGTGCAATCGGAATCATCGTAACCTTTTCAATGAATCAAGTATTGGAAACCACGACCAATAGGGTGAGAATCCACAATGTACTCAATCTTGAATTCTTTGTGACCTTCATCATCAACGGAGATAGGACCAGGACGAATAGTGGGCTGGCCATCAAGAGATTCAATGTAAGGTTTAACACGTGAGACATTCACAATGTTTTGAGCAGTTATCGATTTAGGGAATAACAATTCCACAGTGTTGGTATACACGTTGATGACCTGATAAGGTCCAATCCATTTCTCGGTTAACTTTCGAGATGGTCTATCAGCTATAGTCAAGTGTTCTGATGACAGGAGAACAAGATCACCAATTGCACAAGCAGGGGCATTGGATCAAGATTTATTGGCCTGAAGTGACATTTTGGCATGAGTTTTCTCAAGATTTGCCTTGGCAGACTCCAAATTTGAGTTCATATCAGATGCGAATGCTTCTGCAGCAGGCGATTTCACTATTTTAGGTTCTATACCCATTTGAGGAGTAAACATTTTTGTAAGCTGAAAAGGGGTAAACCCTGTAGATGACAATTTCATATTGTTGAAATTAAACTGTGCAAGTGCAAGCCATTCCACCCATTGAGATTGTTTTTCCACGGCAAACAGGTGGAGATATTGATTCAATTCTCTATTAACACGCTCTGTTTGACCATCGGTTTGGGGGTGATAGGCTGTAGACATTTTCTTTTCTATTTTCAACAATTTAAGAAGATCTATCATCATTTGTCCAGCAAATTGCGGACCACGATCGGACACAATAGAATCAGGCAAACCATGATGTTTCCATACATAGTCTTTGTACAATTGCGCTGTTTTCTGTGCAGTAACGGATTTAGTAGTGGAGACAAGAGCTACTTCTTTAGAGAAGCGATCCACCACTACAAGCACGCTATCATATCCATGTGATTCCGGAAAGCCAGTGACAAAGTCAGCTGAAACGTCTTTCCAAGGTCCAGATGCTACTGGCAAGGGTTGCAGTTTTCCTGCAGGTGCTATATTCGAAAGCTTCATATGAGCACATCGATCACAAGATTTGCAATATGTTTCTATATCGGCTTTCATACCAGGCCACTTGTAGTAGCGAGCTATCAATTCTTTGGTTTTATCCAGGCCTTTATGTCCGGTGAGTGGATGATCGTGAAATTGCGTCATTACTTCTAAATGTAATTTCCTAGGTACCCATATCTTTCCATCATATTCCCATAAACCATTTTTGTAAACAGATCCTTCTGCTACAGTAACACTTTTGTGCTCTATTTTTATTCTATCGAAGAGTTCTATTTCTTGTACACTACATATTTTTGAACTATCTATCATAACGGTATTTTTGTTATCATTTTCTATTCCTATACTATGATCTTCTCTTCTAGATAAGGCGTCTGCTTTTCCCATTGCAGTGCCAGGTTTATTCACTAATAAATAATCGAAATGAGAGAGATATTGAGCCCATTGAGCCTGTTGCTTGTTCAGATCTTGAGATTTCATAAAGTACATAAGATTTTTATGATCTGTCCAAACTTCAAACTGATGTCTAGCTCCTTCTAGATGATGTCTCCATTGCTCAAGAGAATGAATGATTGCTAACATTTCTTTGCCTGCAATTGGATAATTTCATTCCTCCTTGGTCATACTATGAGACATATATGCGATGGGGTGCCATTTGTCTTCCTTAAGGGTTGACAATACTGCACCAGTGGCGAATTCTGATGCATCGCATTCGACATGATAAGGGGTTGTGTCATCCGGATATGTGAAGACAGGCGTGGTTGTGAATTTATCTTTTAAATTATTGAAAGCTATTTGTTGTGCATTTTCCCAGCACCAGGGTTGATCTTTTTTGGTTAAATCATGCAAGGGACGGGCGATCAAGGAGTAATTCTCAATAAAACGTCGATAGAAATTGGCAAGTCCTAAGAAGCTATGAACTCCTTTTACGTTATGAGGTACAGGCCATGATGCAATTCCATCGAGTTTATTTTGACTCATCGAGATTCCATCTCCTGATACATCCATTCCATGCATGTCTACTTTCATGACCTCGGAGAAACATTTTGACAGTTTCACAAACAGATCATTTTCACGAAGCTTTCGAAGTACTCTTCGTATGGCTTCGCAATGTTTCTGTATGTCATTGTGTTTTGAAACTATTAATAAGTCATCTATGTATACAATAACTATGTCTTCGTCTTCAACAAAGATTTCATTCATCATTTGCTGGAATGTAGCGGAACTATTGCACATTCTGAAGAACATGACGGTTGGTTTGTATGACCCTAGGTGGCAGATGAAGGCTCCTTTCCATTCGTCGCCTTCTTTGATGCAGACATTATTGTATCCCCATTGCAGATCCATTTTGGTAAACAATTTAGCTCCTTTGAGTTTATCTATGATTTGCGAGATCAACGGAAGGGGGTAATTGTTCTTAACCGTGCCTTCATTGAGATATCTATAATCCATAATCATACATTTCTTTCTGTCCTTCTTTGGTATAAAGAATACCGGAGATGTCTGAGGAGATTTAGAAGATCTAATGTAACCCTTCTTCAATTGTTCATTTAGGAACGTTTTGACCTCGTCTTGTTCAGTGGGTCCAAGTGGAATCATCCTACCCTTTTTAGGTACGAAATCGGGTTTTAGATCTACCACGTGGTCCCAGGCTTTGCATTCAGGGAGGCGTTCGGACACTTTCTCCGAAAAAACATCAAGATATTCCCTATAATGTTCAGGTACTAATTTGAAGGCATCTTCTGAACTAGGATCGGGAATCGTAAACTGATCAGTGTATGTATTGGCTATGTAGGACTTTTCATATTCTTCCATCCTATTACAATATGTGGCATTCAATATTTTGCACGACATAGGACATCTGTCCATGTGTACATGACCTAAGGTCCAGTCAATGGAGGGATTGTGGTCCCTTAACCATGTGTATCCAAGAATCAGCTGATTCCAGCCAAGATTGGTAACATCGGCGGTGACTTTTTCACGATGTCCCTGATAGTCTATAATAAGATTACACGTGTATGCAATGCCTCCAGCAGAGTTTATAGTTCCGTCCACATTGTAGACAGGCACTACATTTTCAAGAGGGGTGAGAGGAATGCAGCTTTTCTTAGCCCATTCTGTATCGATAAAGATACCATTAGTGCTGCTATCCAGTAGGGCACTTGTAGATATGTTTTTGTCTTTTTGTATTATGTCGATTTTTAAGGTTATTTCCCTGAGTGGCTTGAGTGTGCGCACTCTTCGATCAGTCAGGTTCTGAAAGGAAATATTTTTTTCTTTTTTAATAGCAGAATTAAGCGTCACTTCCTGGGGACCACGCTCTTTCAAGTTCGCTGCTTCGGTTATGTCATCTGATAGGCTACCACATCAAGATGACGGAGATAAAGAGAAAGAACTATTGGTGTTGTTATCTAAGATTACATGAGATTCAAGGAGTTCGAAACTATTGAAATGAGATAAAGGAACAGAAGTTGTACTAGCACTATCTAGGCGTCGAGTACGTAAAGAAACGGAAGTAGGTAAAGAAATATTGTTTGTCAGGGGTGAGACACCTTTATCCGATAAGGGTCTCACTGGACTTTTCCCTGCATCAATGCTAGATCACGAAAATAGGCTTGTGCAGCCTCTAAGTCCATACCGGCAATGGCTTTCTGCCAATTTGGCTGTTGCACCGGGGCTTGTCTAAAGGGATTGTTTGATGGCACAGTTGTCTCTGCGGCGTGGACTTGTTTCCCTTTAAATCGGGAGCATTCTTTGCAGTGTCCTCCATGTGAGAACCCACATTCTTGGCATCAAGTAGATGCGGTCTTACACTCACGTGCACGATGACCTTCTTTGCCACAATTGTAGCAACCTATGGCATTGATTTGACAAGCCCCTTGAGTAGAGGTGACAGCTTTTGCAAATGATTTAGATCCTCCTCTGAAATCTGAAGGTTCTTCCCATGCTTGGTGGACAACATCGATGTCCATAGCATTAGGGTCCCTTCGAGGGCCTTTGCGATATTCGAAAGCTTCAATCACTTCCGCATAATGCTGTAAGGTGGTTAAATAAGTTGCCACCATTTTGCCTCGTTTGCCATCAAGGAATATCTGTTTAATGACATCTTGGCGGGCGTTTTGCTCAAGCAGAGCCACATCCATGTAATCGCCACATTGTGCGTTGTCGTACAATGCCATCCATTTGGTCAAATAGACCTGCATCCTTTTAGACGCGCCTTGTTTTAAGGCCATGAGTTTTCTCAAAGCCAAGTCCTTGTGATTTCCTAATGAGAAACGTTGCCGCAACATGTCCATCAGGTCGTCATAGTCAGGGTATGACCCTGTTCGTTGGTATTTTAGCATTTGGTTGCAGGCCCAACTACCCGCTCCATTCTTGTTTTTGGCCTTTGTTGATCCTATTCTTGACAGTGTGGCCAAGCACTTTTCTTTTTTGGTGGGATATGCCTCCACATTCATCTCAATAAAGACCCCCATTTTGGTGGTCCATTCTTCGTATCAACTATAAGTGCCGTCATATGTCCCTGGGTCTGGAACTACTGAAATTTTCTTTTGAACACTAGTGGTTGTGTTCCTTGACCTGCTTGGGATTGCTGCAACCATGTTTTCCGCGGCGGTGGCTCTTATTTCAGCCTGTCTGGCCACTGTATTCAAGGCATTTATCACCGTGTTTTGATCTGAGATCTGCTGCTGCAGCGATGCGAGCAGAGCGGCAATATCATTGTTCAATATGACGAGTGAAGATTGGATCGAAAGTAAAGTATGGGTGTTGTCTTTCTATTTCGGGACAACTGTGATCGTTGGAATCGTAATCGGGATGTCCTTCGGCGGGAAGAGGAGGGTACTGTAATTCAGGGGTAACGGATTCCATTTTGATACTAGGAGTGGAGGAGATGAGACGAGCAAAGTTTACTAAATAATAGTAATTCGTCGAGAACGATTGGGACGCTATGATGGGCAAAGTGATGCTCACGAAGAGACCAGCTATGCAACTGTACCTTCTATTTCTAGGGGCATCTCACGAAGAGTCCTTCTCAACTAGGAGTTAACCTGTAAACAAAAATTGGATCCACAAGTCCCAAAACGCAGTTGGCACGAGTCGAAAGAACCGGATACTGCCTGGCTACGGCTGACGTTTTAGTACGCCGAGACTGTGAATCTTAACAGAAGAGATCGCGATTCTGACTATTTGCACAGTGTAGTGTCTGCTGTGCTGACCCACTAATGCACTAAGGGATTGATCCTTATTTTCCAGCAGTCAGAAGGGTCCTCTCGATTGAGGTCTACCCTGACAATGCGAACTGAAGCTATGCCGGACAAGCGTATATGCAGCAGTGTTATTGATTGCTTTTCAAGATGGTGCCTGGTCAAGGGTTCTCTTTATTCTCGATATGAGAGATCTCCCTTAAGTCTGGGATCCGACTATGCCACAGCAATAATGAAGAAGACAGTGCGATTAGGGCCTCAAAGGTATAAAGTGGTTGTGACGATATGTGGTCACGAACAGTGGTGAGGAAGTGAGGAAGAGTCTGTTCTTATGTTGGCAACAACCAAAACTATACAGTTAAGGCACTAAGTCACCACAAAAGACAAGACTAAGAAGAGGGGACTATTAATGGTTGGAAATCAACCAGAACAGACTAAGGTGTCTGGCTGGTACTGACATTGTTATATACTACTATACATGCATCGGCCATGAGGCATACTTTAGGGCAGGTGCTCAGTAAGCGATGATGTAGCGTGAGATAAACTACTATATATGTACTAAGTGTTCACACGACTGTGAGAACGAGAGTCTAGAACTACAACATGCAGCTACCATGCCTTTAACATGCGCTAGCCATGAGGTATGATGTCATAGTGGTCCAGACTCAAGTCACGTGACATGATAAGATAAGATCGAGCGCTTAGATGTGAGATGAGATTGGCGCGCGCTTAGATAAGATAAGATAAGATGAGCACTTGAAAGCTAGATTAAAGAACGAGGTTTGTAACAACCCCTCAACCATGCCCCTGGGTGATGCTTCTTTAGCTATGTCTTGCCGGCAAGCTATAGTGTGAGAATGGGATGCTTTAAAGCATCCCGTTTTGTGCTGGTTATCGCTCCAGCTACATTCAGCACACCTCGTGAATGGTGCACAACAATCCTTTGCACAATGCCCATCTTTGCCACAATTGAAGCACCCTTGGGGCACCTTCTTAACAGCATCGATGTCCATGGCATTTGTGTCCCTTTTCCGTCTTGAACTGTAAGGGGTTGCGACCTTACTACAAGTCTCGAAGGACTTGATGGCTTCAGTGTACTCTTGGATCACTGTTATGTATTTAGGCACGGTGTGTTGCCTTTGGTTGTCTAAGAAAATTGGTCACATGACTTCAGACTGAATTTGTTGTTCCAATAATGCAATTCCCATTGTGTCACCACACAGTGCCTGCTCATAGTTGGCAATCCACCATGTGAGGAACATTTGGGTCCGTTCCTTGAAACCTTGTTTCATAGACATGAGGCACATGGTGAATCTCTATCTTAAGATTCATTCAATCTTGGCCATATCCGGCCACCTGTTGGCAATGACAAAACCTATACAGGAATTGCACTAAGTCACCCACTAAGAGACAAACTATAAGGAAGGGAACTGTTTAGTCGGGAATCAACCAGAACAGACTGAAGAGTCTGGCTGGTGGTGCATTCAATATATACTACAGTACACATGTTCTACATGAGGCTACATTAGGGCAGGTGTGAGACAGTGATTTGTAATGTATGATATATTGTGAGAGTACTATAACTATGTATGGTTAAATAAGCCATGAGGCTACCATGCGTCAAGCATGCACTAGCCATGAGGAGCACAGGTTATGTGATCCATGAGGTGAACATAAGGCAAGGCTGTGTGCCATGCATTGACAAATGTGTTTGTCTAGACTATGATGTCATATGTGATGTCATAGGCCTAGACCTCGATCACATGACTTGATAAGATGACTGCAAGCGCTAATCTAATCTGATAAGATAAGATAAGATAGGCACACGCCTAGATAAGATAACTCGAGCGCTTAAGACTTAGGTCAAAAATGAGGGTCATAACACCACTGATATTCTGCTTGCTTGGTTTTCTTTATTTCATTGCAGGCCCAAGCATCCACACCATTTTCATTTTTTTCTTTTGTTGATCCAATATGGACCAACACAGCATAAGTTCGATGCTCATCTTTTGGATAAGCTTATTTGTTCATTTTTAGGTAGACCTCCATCTTGGTCCACCATTCCTCAAATCGACTATAGGTCACATTAAAGCTCTCTGGATCAGGAACAATCGTGACCTTTTTGTTGACAGTTGTAGAGACTGTCCCTCTATTGATGGCGTCGATGGCCTTTTCAGCTTTTATCCATGCTACATCAGATTCATTTTCGGCCCGGGAGAGCCATTCCTTTAATGTCAGGTTCTCTGCCTGCAGGTTGTTTAGGCAGGCATTCATTTGGGTCATTTGTTCAAGAATCTCAGTCCATGACATTTTGTGGGGGAGGAAGGGGGTGACAGATTACAAATTCAGCAGTGGCTTCATAACCGTGTTTTTCACTAAGGTTGTTGACTGGGGGACCTTGGCTGATGAGAGAGTCAAGAAATTGTTTTCTTAGCCAGTAAGGCCAAGTATCGAGATTGGTGATGTTATGGAGCTGTCTGTGCTCCTCAGGTAATCCTATGGTGCAGGGGAGTTCTTCCCACTGAGATACTGGTTGAGCTTCGTGGGTAGCTGCAAAGTTTACTAGAACAAATTCGACAATGTCACCATTGAAATCCAGATTGACTATTTGTGTAGGGGAGCGGTTCCTACTTTTTCTTATGTCACATGATACTCATGAAAAGACCAACAAGTGGCTAACTTGGGTGATAATCATGAATAGACCAATCACCAAGTTACGTACAAGTAACTAAAAGAAATACCAGAGTCACAAGCTCCGGACATGGGTCAAAGGGTAGAGTTGAGGGAACCAGAAGTGCCTGGCTATGGCGCAGATTTAGCTCTGTCTAGACTGTAAATCTTACAGAAGAAATTGTGATTCTGTTGTTTGCATGGTTTCAACTCCGCTGTGCTGACCCACTATGCACTAAGGGATTGATCCTTATTTTTCTGTGGTCAGATAGGTTTACTTGAACGTGATCTATCCTGACAATGCAAATGGAAACATCGCCGGACCAGCGTATATGCAGCAGTGGGGATGTGGTTGCTTTCCATAGAGGGTAACCTGCTCAAGGGTTCTCATTTATACTTGTGATGATAGAGTGATCTCCCTTAAGTCTGGAATCTGATTATGCCACAGTAGGTAAAGAAAAGCAAGAATTGTGTGTCAGGAAAATTTTTTAAAATAGGGTGTGCAACAATGGGTGGTTGCTGACAAAATGAGGTGGGTAGTAGAAAGAATCTTGTTCTAATGAAGGCAACCTTAATCCAAGAACTAGGCACCTCAACTAGATACAAGAGAAGAGAGGGGAACTGGTAGATCAAGGAAATCCAACCAGAACAAGACTGGCTTGTTCGGTTGCTGCATTCAAGTATTTATACTACTGGTACACGCGCACAGACCAAGCTGTGTTTAACACTATCTACTATATAAAGGTATATACAGTCGAGTCCCTCCTAACAGATACTAGGTATAACCCATACTCCCTCATAACCCATATAATTTCAGATTTCCCAAGTTAGTTTGCAGGGATTTCATGTCCATAACCCATAACCCATAACCCATACTCATTCTAGTCAATTATGGGTTATCTTTAGATCACATGTTCGCAAAATCATACTTATCTGGGGCTATTATGGGCATACATATTATATAATTCAAGTTTTAGACATGAGAATATTCTCAGGACATTTTGCTATCACAACCCCATCAGAAACCCCATCTGCTTCTTCATTATGAAACCCATTGAGATCCTAAAAAAAGGCCTACAGAAGCTTCGTTATCAGATCCAGGATAGGAAAACAAGACTTGAGAGTGAATTGAAAGCTGGCCAATCAATTTTGGATGCTGATGAGGAGTGGTTGGATGGCGCTGGCAATCTTGTAGATGAAGAACAGGTCGTTGATACACTGGATAATGCGTCAGACTATGAGCGAGGGCTCAAAAGGTTGAATTCTCTTGACAAATCAATTGTGGAGAAGCTCAAGAACCTCACTGGAAAAGGTGCTCCATCAAAGAAGCGCAAATGTATGGCATTTGTAAATTTAATATTTTATGCTAAGCTTCTTTCGCAGGTCCTGAAACACCTGGGATAAAGCCACAGCCAAAGGTTGCACCGTCTTGAAAGCCAATTTTTACCAGAAAAGAAAATGCAACATTGGAGCAGAGGATTGAGATTCTCGACTGGCACTGTGCTCATGGGAAAACCCAGAAGCAAACCACAGATCATTTCAATGGAGTTTATCCAAATCTCTGTCTTAAGCAACTGAGAATTGCTGACTGGGTGAAGAATGAACATAAATGGTGAGATGAGTATGCACATGGTGCAGGTTCCAGTCATTCAGCCAAACAAGTTTGCCAAACACAGCATCCTGAGGTCACTGAAATGTTAGATTTATGGGTCTCGAAGGCAATGGCAGATGGAATTCTACTTACTGGAGAGGTTCTTCGCCAAAAATGGAAAAAGTTTGCGGACTTGGTTGGTGTACCAGAAGATGAGCAACTCAACCTTAGCCAGGGATGGTTGAGTTGGTACAAAGCAAGAAATGGGTTGAAGGAAAGAAAATGTCATGGTGAAGCTGCTTCTGTGGCCTCGGAGACCATTGACAGGGAACAAGCACGTCTACAAGAACTTGTTGAAAAGTATGGGTATCAGCTACATGACATCTTCAACGCAGATGAGACATCATTATTCTATGCGTAAGTTCCTTTTGTTTTGGACAGTACCATGTTTCTAACAAGTCCGAACAGAATGCCTCCTGACCGTGGACTCTCCGACAAGCTTTGCTCAGGTGTTAGAGGAAAAAAAACTCGTCTCACTTATTTATTCATTACAAATGCAAGCGGTTCAATGAAGCTACCCCCGCTGATCATTGGAAAAGCACACAAGCCCCATGCTTTCCGAGGCAAGACTGGTTCGCAACTTGGCTTCTACTATCACAACAATGCTAAAGCATGGATGACGGGCTCGCTCTATCAAGAATGGTTACTGGATTGGGATTAGAAGCTACAAGATAAGGGAAGAAAGGTTCTTCTTTTACAGGACAACTTTTCAGGGCACATAGTTCCTGAAACCCTTACCAATATTCAGGTTGAGAATTTTGAGCCAAACCTCACTGCGCACGTACAACCAAACAACCAGAGTATTATCCGTTGTTTCAAGGCACATTATCGTGCCCAGTTCATTCACCGTGCCATTGATCTCTATGAAGCCGATACCACGCCCTCCAAGATCTACGACATCGACCAACTCGAAGCTATGGAACTTGCTCAAGTCACATGGGACTCAGTTGACACTATGACCATCCGAAACTGCTGGCGAAAGGCTGGAATTCTGCCTGACATGGACTCAGTTGCACCCCCTCCACCTGCTCTTCCAATCACGTCTCTCACACATTCAATGGACATCACGGACGGCTCCGTCGCACCTGCTGAAGTGCTCGTTGAAACAGCACTAGATCAACTCGAGGCAACCAGGGTTCTTCAGAAGTTGAACCGGATGACGATCACAGAGCTTCTAGAACCCGAAATTGAGAAATGCGACACTTTCGGAGCCACAGATGAGGACATCTTTGAGGCTGTGATGGAAGCAAAGAGGTTGAGGGAGAGTGCCGGTGATGGAAATGATGATGATGATGTGGAACCCGACTCTAACCCTGATCCAGTTGCAATCCATAGGGAAGCACTCTAAGGAATAGCGGCAGTGAGGAAATATACTGCCACCCTTGGAGATCCATTCTGCCGCAAGGTTGAGTTGATTCTGGGGTTGTTTGGGTAGCACACACAGGCAATTGAGATGCAGAACATGCAGCCTACCAAACTAACTGATTATTTTCATTGTAAATAGTAATACTCAAGCTCCATGCTAATCAAAGTAAATTTAAAGTTCTTGTAGCAGCGCAATACCACCATTTTTCAAAACCCATACTCTCTCACAACCCATACCTTTAGGGCTGTCCCGAGAGGTATCTGTTAGGAGGGACTCGACTGTACATTCTCATGAGTGTGAGAGAAAGAAGTCGAAAAGTGAGGCTATGTATCAAAATGGAAGAGAAGCCGAGCAGAAATGAAAAAAAGCTGGCCTCATGTGAAACATGTGTTGATTCTAGACCATGACATTATTGATAAGATAGAAGATTAAGATAAGAGATAGGCGCTCTGATAAGATAGGATAGGATAAGATTGGCGCTGAGATAAGATAAGATAAGATAAGAGGGTTGTGAAGTGAGATTTGCAAGAGGTCTCCCCTGGCTGCACTCCACCAATCCCTCCATTGATTGAAAAGTGCAAACCCTCACCATCGATGAATCCTGCGATCAATTGATAGATTTGTACTCCACCTATGTGGCTGACTCCCATCGTCACAACTCCTGCTTCCACTCCCCATCTGCCACTTCGTATAAACACCTACACCACATCAAGGTCACCCCAGATACCCAGGATCAACTCCACTCCTTCCTCAATTTTGAGGATCCTAAAGCCTACATCCTCAGGGCTAAGGAGAACCGAACCATCCACCATGTCATCCGTGGTGTCTGTCGCTTTGCCCCCCTTGGATTCCCTGTCTGTGCCAAGCTCACTTCGGCAACAGAACTTGCCATGGCTGTGGAGAGGGCAAAACCACCTCCTGTCCTCCCCTCCAAATATTTGGAATATGCCTTGGTTTTTTCAGAAGACACCTCTGACTGTTACAATTCATCATTTCATTTTCTTTTCATTTTCTTTTCACTACATTCCACTAGTCACTGCGTTCAAACCTTACTGTGACTACTCTTTTCCTTTTCTTTCTTGTCCTCACTTGGGACTACGAGTCACTGCATTTGAACCACGCTTTGACCTTTTCTTTCTTTTTGATGACTACTACCTATTATTCACTCTGTTACCTTCTTGTCCTAGTCATCACTTCCTTCACCTGCTTCTTACCTTTTAGCAACTCTCTTTTCTCCACCTTAGACACCCCTCCATACCTTCCATAGTCCCTAAGCTAGATCTTCTCTGTACTCTCGTACCTCTTAAAATCTAGCCATCTCTTACCCTTCCCTTCACTGGGTGAACCTCTCAAAGTCTTTGTCCTACTTTTGACTGGACGCTTGACTTGTGATACACCACTCTATTTATCACAATCACTTCTACACTTGATAGAATGACATCCATGACTGCCACCTCAAAGTGGTACCCCTTATCCTTGCTCATCGTGACCTTCATTCTTAATGACCCCCTTTGCCCCCTTGATTATCTATTCTGACGATACCTTGAACTCTTCATCTCACAGAGGCTACGCTCGTCCCTACCTGGGCCAAGCATAACACTGACCACGTTCCCCCCTCTCATCCCTACAACCATGAGATCAATCTTAATAAGTCCTTTGTTCCAAAAATCAGGAAACTCTATCCATTGTCCCCTGAGGAATGCAAAGCCACTGATGACTTCTTCGAGGAAAACCTTCAATCGGGAAAGATCTGTGCTTCGAACTCTCCCCAGGCCTCCCGTTTCTTCTTCATAAAGAAGAAAGATGGCAAACTTTGCCCATGCCAAGACTACTGCTACATCAATGAGCATACTGTTCGTGACGCGTATCCCCTCCCCCTCATCTCTGACCTCATCAATAAGTTAAAAGATGCCAAGGTCTTCATGAAGTTTGATGTCCGCTGGGGATATAACAATGTCTGTATTAAAGATGGACATCAATGGAAGGCTGCTGTTATGTTTCATTGCTTCATTCTCTTTTCTTGCTTGTTCTCACTACGGACTACCGAGTCTCTGCATTCGAACCACGCTCTGACCATTTCTTTTTCTCTATGATGACCAATATCCTTAACCCCATTCTGGCTTACCTCACTTGCCTTAGTCATCATTTCCTCCATGACTCATTCTTGTTTGTCATCATGACTCATGCTAACGCATCCGCAGTCATGCTGACTCATCTTCATTACTACGGATTACTCATCATCCTTCCACCATATTCTATGGTGTTCCATCTGCTTAGTCAGCCTTCTTTCCTTGTACTATATAAACCCTTCCATACTCTTTGTATTTCCTAAGCTAGATCTCCTCTGTACTCTTGTACTTCTTGCAATCTAACCATCCCTTGTCCTTCCCTTCACTGGGTGAACCTCTTGAAGTCTTCATCCTACTTCTGACTGGACACTGGGCTTGTGATACTCCACTTAATTGTATCACAGTTGCTTCTACACTTGATAGGACGACATCCATGACCGCCACCTTAAAGTGGTATCCCTTGCCTTTGTTCATTGTGACCTTCGCTCTCAGTGATACCCTTGCCCCTTGATCGTCTATTCTGATGATATCTTGAACCCTTCATCTCACAGAGGCTATGCTCGTCCCTACCTGGGCCAAGCGTAACAAAAGATCTAGCTTCCCTCTACCGGTCACCATCGCTGTGAACTGCCACCATTTCTTGACCACCTCGCAACCCTCTGCCCTGTACCCCATTGAAACCTTGCTGGAACCCTCTGCCCACTCCAGCCTTGAAGAAGACCCTTCGGAGCCTGACATCCTCATCCCTTCTCCCGAAGACGAGGATCAAACATTGTCCCTGTCTCTCCACTTACAGACTGCCCTCTCTCTACCCCCCAACCCCACTCCTCCTTCTCCCACTCCCATCCAACTGCCACACCGCACCATGTCCAAATCCACCGAACTCCACATCACCACCCCAGAACACTTTGATGGCTCTTGTACCAAGGCCATGCCCTAGCTCTCTCAGTTAACTTCTATCTGGAGGTTAACAAAGAAGTATACAACACAGACGAGAAAAAGATCGCCTTCGCCCTCTTGTTCATGACCAAGTGATCCGCCTCTATCTGGGCCCAAACCTTTCATCAAAACTCCATCCACGATGATGGAATGATTGTCATGGGGACCTTCAAGGAGTTTATAAAGCTCTTTAAGGCCAACTTCAAGCACCACGATACTGTCAACAACGCCATCGCCTGGCTTTCCACCAAGCAGATGGTTCAAAAGAAGAAAGGAGGGTCTTACGAACCTTCCCTCACTAAATACATCACCATGTTCTGCAATAATGTTGCTCAAGCTGAGATCGTCAACCCCAGTGTCCTCATCTCTTACTTCAGAGCCGGGATTCCCCCTGTGCTCACTCGCTGCATCTACTCTATGGATACGGTACCCAAGACCATCAATGAATGATACCAGCGTGCCACCCAGTACCAAGCCCAATGGAACACCACCAATCTCGTCATTTCCTGCTCCCACAACCCCCTCTGAAACACCACCTTCTTCCATCAGTCCTCTACGCCTGCTTATGATCCTAACACTATGGATGTAGACGCTATCAAAATTGGGAAGCTTACTTCTAAGGAACAAAAGCGCTGCATTGAGAAGAATCTCTGCTTCCACTGCCATAAAGCCGGACATGCCTCTAGGGATGAGCATGGGTATGGCATATCCACATGGGTTGTGGGTATGAATATGGGTACCAGTTGTATCCTATTGTTTATACCATATTGGGAGTGGTGTGCAAAGTATAATGAATCATGTGAGTCAACAGACCATGTGAAAAAGTCTAAAATGGGCACTACACGAGGTAGATCTATGACCAGGTGAGTATGTCCTCATCCTACTCCCTCCCTCACACAGCAGCAATGCACCTGCAGCACGTCCCCTCACCCTCACCCTTACCCCTTACCATCACCCTCACCCCTTGCCCTCGCTCTTGCCCTTGCTCTTCCCCCTGCCCTTATCCAGCCACTCTCGGTCCGCCCCCACCCCCACCTCTCGCCCACGCGCAGCAATGAACACAACGACAATGACAATGCATTGTCGCACTGTCATCGTTGTTGTCATTGTTGTCTCGCCCCTCATTCTCCCTCTCCCTCTCGCCCTTGCCCTTGCCTTGCCCGCACTGCGACAAATGTGACAATGAGAGCAACAACGGCGTGGTTGCGTCGTTGCGCTCTCATTATCATTGTCTCGCCCCTCCTCATTCTCTCCTCGGCTGGCCCGCTCGCCCAAGCCCCGCCCAAGCCCCGCCCCCATGCTGCAATGAATGCAAAGACAAGAGCAACAACGACGTGATTGCATCATTGCGCTCTCGCCCCTCCCTTGCTCTCTCTCCAGCTGGCCCCCACCCCCACCTCTCGTCCTTACCCTCTCCCTCACGCTGCAATGAATGCGACGACGAGAGCGCCAACAACGTGATTGCGTTGTTGTGCTCTCATGGTTGTCGTTGTTTCGCCCCCGCCCATCCCCTCGGCCAGCCCCTGCCCCCACCTCTCCCCTTCACCCTTGCCCTGCTGCAATGGACAACGGCGGCGACGGCGACATCACGGTAACTGTCATTGTTGCTTTCGTTGTCGTTGTCTCGCCCCTCCCTCGTTCTCACCTCGGC
>JBBPMR010000615.1:0-17045 GCA_038090415.1 Rossbeevera mucosa | reverse complement strand
GTTCAGGCTCACCAAACTAAGTCAGCAAGTGTCCGGGACAGGACTGCCATCGGAGTGTGTAACACCTTTGTTCTACTCAACTCGCAGCTTACACTTCTTAGGTCTTTACACCAGCCGCAGCTGCGTTATTCGTGGCCACTGGAGCCGGGCTGTTCTATTATTTCCAGTACGAGAAACGGAAGCTACAGCAACAGAAAGGTCCGTACTTGTACCATACGTATATGCCCATCGCACCGATGCTTGTTTTGCTTTGCAGAAAAAGAGCTCGAGTCTCGCTCAGTCGGGAGACCCCAAGTCGGTGGCCCTTTCGCGCTCACGACACACGAAGGCCAGCCCTTCTCGGAAAAGGACCTCTTGGGAAAATGGAGCTTCGTCTATTTTGGATTCGCCAACTGCCCCGACATCTGCCCCGCTGAGCTCGACAAAGTCGGGGTGATCCTAAATAACTTGGGTTCGTAGGCCGCATTAACGTGGTATGTGCTGCACGCTGACCGTACGTAGAATCGGAGCATGGGCGAGTTTTCCAGCCGGTCTTTATTTCTGTAGACCCGGCCCGTGACAGTACCGCGCAAATGAAAAAGTATCTGGCCGACTTCCATCCCCGGATTGTCGGGCTTACGGGCGACTACACCTCCACAAAGTCGGTCTGTAAAGCATACCGAGTGTACTTCTCCACTCCACCCGATGCAGACCCCAATGGTGATTACCTTGTCGACCACTCGATATACATCTACTTCATGGATCCAGACGGTAAATTCGTTGAGGCCTTTGGACAGAACACCACAGCCGAGGAGGTGGTGGAGAGTGTAAAGAAGGAGATCGGAGAGTGGGAGAAGGTGAATGGGGCGGGGCGCAGAACTTGATTCACGACTGAATTCCGCGTATTCTACTTTTGCCCCGATGTAATTGCACCAGACAGCTCATCGCACCACTCACGCACGTCCGTTGCATTGAATTCTTGGTAGCCCGAAGGTAAGGAAATCTATACAAGCCGTCGGGTATGCGACCGCGATTCTATTCGCCCAGTTCCTCCGCTTGCTGAGCTTTCAACTTGGACATTTTCTTCATTCGACGCATCATACTTTTTGGAGGGCATTAGAACAGCAGCTACTTGACACGGTTCGACTTACTCGTCATATTGGCACCTGAGGAACAGTCAACGCTATCCAACGACACAGACACATAAGCATGACTCACTTTTCGTACCCGTGTCTCTCGTTCTCGCATTCCCAAGGAAGGTAAAAGTTCTTTTTCCGGCACACGTTGAGCGGTATCAGCAACCTGTTCTTCGTCCATGCATGGTCAGCAGCCCCACCAACAACACTAACACATACGCTGAACATTGGTCCCTCCATGCGACCGGGACCCTCGCGGCCTTGAGCTCTTCCTGGGATGCGGTATGCACGGACACCATGAAGTAGTAACAAGGGATGAACTCTCAATATGTGGCTGTGTTGTTACCCGCTACCGGCTGGACCCAGAATTTCTCGTCCCCGCAATTTCGTCAAATGATCTTCATCGATTATCACGCTCGGTGTACCTACAGATATGAGACTGTCTCTCTATCCTCATAGTAACTTCTCTTTCTCTTGATCCACTGATTTTTTCGTATCAGGTGTCCATCTTCAAAGGACCGATCGCGTGCTTTTCGAAATGGACCAACTGACTGTAGTTTCTAAATGTCACCCAGCGTACTTTCTCAATGTTTTGGAAGAACAGGAGGCACGTTTGGCATTAAAAATATTAGGAATCATCTGTCACGCCCTCTTGCCTGCGTTCATTTCCCTCAAACCATCATCCGGCAGCTTGCAAAACGATGAACCGATGCTCTCGACCCACAACGCCGTTGACGGCACGGCGCTTCAAGTTGCAACCACCATCAAACGATGTTCACATAATGTGCCTCAAGCATCCCACTCCATGAGTGCTCGGTGAGGCCAAACTCGACACTGATGTCAAGGCGCGAGTGGAGGTCTTCGGACAGGAGGGGACATAGTCCGTCGTGGGGGACGACAAGCCAGTTGACACAGGATCTGAGACAACCGTCTGGTGCGTCTCAGCGCTTTAGATCTAGATCTCAAAATTTCTCTGGGAGTTTTGCCAGCCATTTTCATCTAATGTGATTCCGATCAGCTTCGATGATGCGGTGATGTTTGTGGAGAGTGTGTAATGATCCCGGTGGATGTGAAGTGGCTGATCCCTGGCAAAATATTATTGAGGTAAGTAGAAGCATCTTTTTTTTGTTCCCCAAATTTCGTGCAATACACAGCAAGCTGCAGTCCCATTTGGCGTACCCATCCCCGTCGACAATGCCGCCCATTGTACCCTCGTGATGGCCGAGGGCAAAGGATAGTTTGACGCCCTCATCCCACGCGGCGACCACACGGTCGTCCTCCCCGATCTGATAAACCTGTAGTGATGATTGTGATGCTTCTGTACCAGTTCCTGTGTCTGGGATCGTCCGCGAGAACTACGACTCATGCGCCATTGCATGTATATGTATAACATCAACATGTGCTGACAAGTCAAAGAGCATTCTCTTGACGCGAGGGGTGCGCAGGGAATGGGCAAGACATGGTTTACAATCATTGAACAAGGTTTTTTCTTAGGAAGCAGAAAAAATCCAGGGTGCTAGATTTGGGGTTGACGATCTTGGCGCCCCATCGTGACGGAGACAGTAGCGTATCGCCTCCATCATCAGCAACCGCAATAACACACCAACGTATCTCCTATGCGGTCCTTCTCGAAGTCCCTTTCCATAAAATCTCCAAGCTCGAGCGTGTCCGCGGCCTGGCAGAGCAGCGTCTGACGGAGATAGTTGAAACAGTGGTGGATGTGCTCGTAGCCGGCGTCATGATGCGTGTCGCTGCGGTCATCAAGTGCCTTTTGGATCGACCACAGACAGTGGATGTGGTGATAGAACACGAGGGTGAACACTCGATGGTCTGGACCAAGACGGGCACGTCCGGCTTCTTTGGGTGCAATGACGAGCATGCCACCTTCCGTCACGTTGAACTCGAAGAACACTGTCTCGTAGAGGGTCATGGCGACTGGATCGTCGACGATGTCCGAGTCAAGAGACAGATACCAAAGGTAATCGGTTCCATGATAGCTATATTCTGCCACATGCTCTGAGAATTTCAATGTAGGTCATGGTGAGGTTTAGATCTGAACTCTCGGCAGTTACTTACGGAATGCGGAGTGCTCAGAAGACCACCTAGTGTTGTAGCATCTCCACGCCAAGAAGAAGAGATTGAAGATGGCAAGGATTTTGTAAATGGAGTTGGTCACGTTCATCTGAGTCTGGGGTCGTTGACATCTCATAGTGCCATGATCACAAAGGGACAAGACTCTGCCAAGTATTGGATACGCTTCTGCGGCGGGCCAGAACGCCACCATAACAATCCTGAACTAAGTGGCGGTTCGGATGAGTCCGATCAGACAACCCATGATGTTACACATCTCGAACAGGGGGTTTCGAAACTATCCGTTTGATTGCAAAATTTTGATCAACAGTAGGTCATTCACTTGTCTTCTTTACACTTAATTATGAATTTCTTATTCAAGAAAGTTCGAATACAATGCTTCTTCGAAACAACGCTAGCTTAGTTAGGACGAGAGAACCCGGCAGGGATACACAAATCGAGACTCAAATTTCCTGGAGATTAGGCGCACCAGGTCTTCGAGCGGTTCGTTAGAAAACAGGTCAAAAATAATCATTGCTCACGGCGTCGAGAAGTTCGTCAAGTGGCCGAACAGCATCTGCGGCATCATAATACAGCCGACTAACCAATCATGGCAATACTAGAATGAGTCCTCCCAGGCTTGAGCTGAACCCTTGTGGAAGTAACGCTCATCGTTTTGCCTACTAGCATTCCTCCGTTCATCAGTTTCCTTCTATTCACAGTATTAGATGTGAACACCACGGCATGATATGGTGGTGACACACTGCCTGCCCCCATGCATTGGAACTTGCGTATGTCCACTGAATCCCCAACAAGACAGGGTATTGAAAGGAAGCCCTCCGCACCACACTAATGATACAGCTTGAGGGTACTGCTCCGCAGGTATAAATCGGCGTCGTTAAAAGTTTGTATCATTTCTACATTGCATTCCTGTCCTCTTATTGTGATTTCCAGTTCGAAGCACTGGAAAGTGATACCCCCGTCGCCGACTGCAAATCATTATCATAATCTACGGATTCTACAGACAACATGTCGGTCACTCAACCTTTGTCTTTTATTCTTTGCTTTTGCACTCTCGCGTTCTCTGCTCCGATGGCAAATGTAGAGGAAGCCAATGCTGGAGACGCCTCCCTCGGCGAGGAACTTGATTTATTCAGAATGTATTACAACGGTACTAAATCCGACAATCGATTCGTGTACCACTTGCATTCCATTCGACAAGGGAATCCTGCGTAAAGCGTTACAATATGCAGGTTCCTTGCTCAGCGAGTGTAGTAAATTTATTAGCCGAATCTGTTGTAGTGTGCCAGCCAATCGGAGCCGTATAGTGACTGTAGTGTTGTGGGAAGCGTGTGAATAGTGGCCCGTGGGTGTTCTTCAACTTCGCAAACCTGGACTCAAGGACTGCATGGGCTCAACACTTGGAAACATCTCTCTAGCCAGGTTGATGACTCGAAATAGCTATCGTCACCCATAAGGGTTTCACTTTCACACTAATCTGTTACAATTGACCCTCGTAGGCACTGATTCTAGGTCTGCATGTCTGAGGTGTGGTATCGTGCTTCCGTTAGTTCCTTTCAAAATTATGTATTCGTATTCTTCATAAGATATTTCACATCCATCATACCAAAGGTCAAGCTTCAAATTCGCGTACTGCACCATAGGCATGGTGAGTTTGCACAAGGGCGGTTGCTCCGCGGGCGATCACATGGTCAATTTCTGCACCATGCGGATAGCTGCACCGCCCGATCAGATTTCAAAACAACAAATTAAAAGGAACGATCCACGGTATAGCATCCCCATAAAGCATCCGTCATCACCACTGAATTCCGACTGCAGAAAACAACCAAGTTTCGAAACGACCGTGGCACTTCATCAGAGGTGTAGCTGAACTTCCTGTGACCCCTTCCTTGGCTGGATGTTGAGAACGTTGACGACATGAGGGGGCCAGTTGTTGTGGGAAAGGAAACCACTGTCCAGCGAAATCGTCACGTTGATGCGCCAGTACACGGCGACTCAGGGCATCATCTTTGTGGCGAAATCATCGACAAAAGTGGTCTGAACATGCGAAGTCCATTAGACTGAGCAACATAGGGTGCGTGTTACTGTAAGTTGGCGTCTGACGGGGGGGAAGTGGATCTTGAATCTGGTCGAATGCGATGTACTGGCATGGTCTCCGAAGGTGATCTCCCTTGTGCTGAGTGCCTCCAACTGAAGAGTTGCCTTGTCCAAGCACGCGACGACCGCGAGGACGGTCCTTTGGGGCAGGACTGCTTCTCCTTGAAGCAGAGGGAAGTCACTAGAAGACCGTGCGGCGTTAACATGACTGGGTCGCTCTCGCCGCCGTAGAGGGACGTAGACACTGGAACGCGTGAAGAACACGGCATAAGGAAAACTAAATCCTCAGTATGGTGCATTCAAGAGAAGTAACTGACTACTACTTGTCTGCTCAACCGAGGGCCTCGGGACAAAACCGTGATTGAAGGCCGCAAATGTGATGCGACCACATGGAATGCCGTCGGATCACCTACTATCAACCCTTTCGCAGTTCAGGGACTATGATTGATCAAAATAAAAAGCTTTTCCGGACAAGAAAACCATGCTAAATCCGCATATGATATAGATATGGGCTTTCAAATTTACTACATCAGAACATTCTCTAAAAAGAAGTTCCACTTCAAGTCAGACCGAGCCGCTGACATGCGGGTCCTCCATGTTTATCCGCGTCGGACTCGCGGCGAAGGGCGGCTGGCTAGGCCGACCCAGAGCTCGAGCGAATTGCCCAATCAGCTGAACAGTTGTCTAATTCAATCTAACTCGAATCCGTCGTATTTCTTATATGTGCCGGTGTGCAGGAGCGGGCATATATCATGGCATCATAGCACAGTCCTCTCCTTTGTATTCATAGTAAACAAATCATCCAATACTCCTTTGGGTCGCCAACCAATAAATAAATAAAATAATATACTCTGCCATCATTACAAGTCCGCTAGAGCAGTTCGGGCTTCTGGCGTTAGGTCAGGTTATTCTGGAAAACACGGGGATAACTATTCATGTTCGGTGGACCGCCTGGGAAGCTACCAACGGCCTTGCTCCTGAAGTCTGCATCCGCAGAACTTGCGAGCGTGACAGGCACTCCATGGCTGAAGGATTTGATCCTTGGTTGCATCATGATGGTAGCGGTCGCCATCATGCCATTCGATCACTTGATGAGCTTCTGCGGGGGCAATGTTTCTTCGATTTGCCAACGAACCCGCCGGTCATCACAGCCATTACAAACGACCTGTTGCAAGAAAGAAGAGTACTGTACCAAAAATAATCATGATGCGTTCAATCTCCACCAAATTCGAGGCCCTTCATCCGCTTTTTGATACAGAAGTCACTGTTTTCTGAGCAAGTTTGATCAGCATTAACGCCACTAACATGAACATCGTGACAATACATTGCACAGCACTCGATCGTCGAACCATCATCGTATAGAGCGTGAGAGAGCGTAACTTATGGTCGACGATCGATATTGATCGGAAAATCTGCCAATGAACATCAAATAAGTTGCGGGAATCTGGTTTACATGTGCAGGCACTTACTATGTAAGGCAGTATTTTTGGCAGTGGCTACTGATTAATCTCACACGATACGATACATACGATACGGGCGGGCAGGCAGGCAATCTTAGGCTCAAAAATACATAAAGGAATGGTGCGCCTCAGAAGGAGCTACAGGCACCTGGAAAATAGGACCAAGACAAAAGGAAATACATACCAGAGGAAATGGGCACATGTGCATGTTAGGGAAGGAAGCGAAGGGATGCCCGCCAGAACGAGCTGTGACCACCGAGACACACCAGAATGGAAATCCTAAGCAAGAAAGAAAGTGCACGTGAGTTGAGCCGAAGGCGAAAATAAAGAGAACTGACCTTGAATTTGACAGCTCTACATTTCTTACGACGTGGGGACCCAGGAATCGAAAGATCAATCTTGAACTCGTTGTCAAACCTTGTTCTCGACTACGAGCCCATCCCCACTCACAGCGAGATCTGATGACAAGGACGATCATCTCAGAACATCGCCCCAAATCTAGGTCCTGGTAAAGTGATGGCCTCGCGGATCAGAATCGAAGTGTCGTTCCCAATAGATTTCGAACGAATGGTCTTGTTCCCGTGTCCTCATCTAGTTCAAGTTCGAGCCTTCAATCGTGATACGGTCGACCTATTGCACGCATCGGTTGTCGCAACTTTGATAAGCAAAGGCTGTGGTAAAACGGATATTCCGTCCTCCACCGTGGCATCATTAACATGTACCAGATCATCCAAACCAAATCAAAGCGAGGACATTGATATCCACTCCCCTCCCTTGGCCTTTCTCTGCGCCAAAACAGAGGACGAGTTAGAAAAAGGATCAGGAGATGCAAGGGATAAGTTGTTGTCATTAGGAAGGGGAAACAATAACAATGGCGGTTTCTGTCTGGTCTGATCTGAGTGGCTGCGGTTTGTGCGAAGAGCGACGAGGTCGCCGAAGCGGAATGACAATCGATGGGCCTTACATTTTGAAGGAAGTCCCTGAATGCATGCGTGAATCTTGAGAGTGACAATGATGTCCAGTTGTCAATGGTTGGAAGAACGATGGTTGGAAGAACGATCTGTATTTGAGGAGAGAACTTCGCAGGATCAAGGGTTGTCGTCGGGGAAAATGGTAGCCAATCCTTGAATTTTGAGGGCGAGGCTGAGGGATTGCATCGTGGGTGGCATAAAAATGGTGCAAGGCGTTACTCTGGAACAAGAACCTGGTTTTCGGAGACAGAAGTGTATCAGGGGCTCGGTCGAACTGAACCAAGTTGGCGATCTTGCAACGAATGTTTGAAAAACATTGCAGAGGACCCGCATCGCGAACTGATTTCCAAGGTGTACAAAGGGCAAATTTCTGAGTCTGGTGTTCGTTTATGGATGGCTGGGAAGAATGGTAATTGTTTGATTGTTAATAGTATTCTTGCTTGCATTCGGGTCCTTCTTGGTCGGCGAAATAAACGGCCCTCGAATCCGCGACATATTCGTACCCATATTCATCTTCTTTGACTTGGGTGGCGACAGGAAGGGGGTCACCAATAGAATCTGAGTGTTTCTTGCTCAAAGGCGACTGACAGCTGTCGATCACTCTCGAGAGCATCATCATCATCGACGGACTGGCATTGAGACCAGAGGGCGAAATGATCGTCGCAGAGCCGACCGTGTGCGAAACGTCCATGGATGGTCAGGGGATAATAGCTTAACTCCAGTGAGATTTGCCTATAATTGCACGAAACAGCTCCATCCTTCTCCTCATCGTCACCGTACTCCGAGTCCTCAGAGATATCTCGAGCATCGATGTCCAAGTTGAGATCGCGAAGTTCGGCAAGGATTCTCCCCATTAGATCTGGACCATCGAGAAGCGCTTTAAGGGTTTCTGTATTACACGCATCGAGTGGCACATCTCCGTAATCATCGTGAGCGAGGTTGTTTTTGTCCTCGACATCTTCAGGTCGTCCCAGAGCAATCGAGTTAACATTTGTTGGGCTATCCTGATAACTCTCGTGGTCTTCATAGAACCCAGTATCGTGGCCCAAAGTCCTCGAATAGGAATGCATTCTCTGTGCCACGCTAGAACCCGTTTGACCTGCGGTTCCTTTGATATCAAGAGAGATTAAACAGGATGTACAACCCAAGTCGTTCTGGCTATCTTGGACAGTGATATCCAATCGGAGACTATGAAGTCGTAGTTCGAAGATCGCAGACACTCGGTATAGATCTCCGACGACAAATCCTTGGGCTCGTCGGGCTCTTCAAGCGACTCGATATTGGCCGAATCGCCCTGAATCGCGTCAGAGCTGTCATAAGAGTTGACATCGCTTTCCGAGTTATCCCCGTGCCAGTTGGAAAAGGAGCTTTCCATGTAATTCCTATTATTATGAACACCGACGTTGCAACCAGAAGTCATCGGATCGTCGTCCTTGGTACCAAGCGGCCGTAGAGGTTTGCAACACTCGACCCGTTCCGTATCATTCATATTGTATTGGGCGCCATGGATGTCATCAAAGGCGTTCATGTTGCTCTCCAAAGTGTCGCCAACGGCCTTCCAACAATCATTGTAGAGCTTCCACATTGAGTCCGCGCTCGGGTCAGACCCTCCAAGAGTGATCATGTCGCTCGAAGTGGTTGCAAAGTCGTCACAGCTATCGAAAGATGTAATGGAGGGCATCGATTCTATCGGGGTATAGATCTCGAGGCTGTTATCGAAGGTCGTCGAATCCTCGAAAGTCTCTAGGCCTTGCAGGAGCGTGCCAGACAAGACATGTTTCGTTTCCAAGATATTGACTAATCCGGTAGATACCATCCCCACGCAATCGTTCGCAAGGGCGCCCTTCAGATTCTCGGCCAGGTGCCCCATATGGGCCATTCCATGTCTTCGACTGCTTGGCTGTGATATGAGCGAGGCCGTCACGATCCCGTCGTAAGCCAGAGAGCCGAAATCGAACTCGGAACCTAAATCAGAGCTTTCCCAGCGATCATCTTCGTATTGATCCGGAACGTATAAGAACCCTCCCGAACGGACAGAAGTACTAGTGATCTTGCTGACGAAGGTAACGATGGTCGGCGAGCTTGTGCTTGTGGCGATTGGTGTGACTCCAGCCATGGTATCTTTTTTCGACTTCTCGCGTGAAGGGGTATCTTCCCCGTCATCGTCACCGTCCTTGCCGTCCTTATTCACGCGCAATAGCGAGTCCAGGCTAGACGGTTTTGGACCGATCGTCGAAACTTCGATTCCTTCCTTTTCCACAAAAATTGCAGGAGCAAAAGCAGTCGCAGGATGAAATTCCACAAGCTAAGGACGATCGTCAGAAAGGATGCGTTATCAGATATTTAATCTGCTCACATGCCAGAGGGGCGGGTGGAAGGACTTGGCAACGTCTATCATGTTGGTGTGCTGTCAATGTTCGCGTCAGTCTCGTAGGAACTCGAGGCATGTGAAACATGGAACGTACATCAAGACCATTCTCGAGGTCGACTAGCCAGTCAGTTGTAGCAGCAGTAGACGCGGCGGTGGAACCAATGTCGTGGATGGAAGACAACAAACCAGTCAAGGACGCCCAGATGTTATTCTGAACTGCCGCCGCTATGTCTCGCAAGTGATAAGAATATCTTGCAGAAACGATTGCGACGACCGCGAACAAGAAGGCACCAGGTATATACTGGGATGCCGCCATGAGACCAGCCTGATTGAGCGATCCTGGACCAGGAGCAGAGGCTAAGGGTGTAGACACAGACATGATTCTTGAACCATCAACGAGTGGATGTGCCAACATGACGTCACGATGAACCACTCCACTGAGTCCTCGCAAACCAAAGACCACAAGTGGATAAACAATTCGATAAATAGCTCACGTCGACATTGAAGTAGTAGCGAGAGAACTGAACCTCTTCATTGACAACGTCGGGGCCCGAAAACCTACTTCAACAACTCGTGCGGAACCTCTGGCTAAGCCTATGAACGACGTACACAAAAACTTGCTAGTGCTTCGTAGCCAAATGGGGGCGACAAGATTGGTGCGCCTCGACCATGTCACGGCTCTCGTCAGGCAGCTTGTTCAACTTAGACCATACAGAACTGGCAATACCCCGGTGGTCACCACCTTCATTTACGAACCACAGCGCACTTACCATAAGCCTGGTAAGCTTTCCCTTCTAATATTTATTGTATAGCACCGCTCTCGGTAGCCGAAAGGTCGACTGAGAAGAATTACAATCTCACATCCTCTATCCCGTGAGCGTTCCTTACAGTACACGAAATCATGTCCACAAGCTAACACGCTTCAAAGGAGAATCACCAACTTATACACCTTCCTCCGATCCTTATTGAACCGGCTGTGAATCAGTTCACGGAAGTCTGTCTAATTGATGTGTGATTCAGAAGGTGTGGTGGCGTATGCAACAGCTTCTCTGACAGTGAGTGGTCAAAGGCCCGGAATGTCATGATTTCTCCGTTCTGAATATACGAAATTATAGGTCTATTGAAGCAATGACGTACCGAGAAACTTGGCGAGTCCGTTCACGGCTATCCACTCAGCCTCCCAATGCGGCTGACACAAGACATTTTGTCCGAAGTGCATCCTTTTTCCACGTTCTATTCTACAGTCTCGTTCATCATGCATAAGTTACCCGACGATCCTATCTTCAGCGACACTTTCGACTTCTCCCGATATCCTATCTTCGAGACAAGTCATACAAAGCCGTATGCCGTACGTACCATTGTTTCTATAGTCCCGCGTTGTACTAACTCTGCGATAAGCCATACGATGCAAGACGTCGTGGTCAATCCCTCTTTGAGGCTCACGTTCATTGTTCACCTCCTTGGGTGAATGCCCACCAGCGTCCAAGGAACGTTTCAGAGCCGCAACCTTCACTCTCAATAGACCATATGAAGGCATCTCGGTTCACGAACATCGCATCTGTGCATACTCTCGACGATGTCGCCAAGCTCTCCAGTCAGACAATCATGGCGATCTGTGATACTGTCGATGCTCGTTCAGGCTGGGGTGTGGATGACGTTCGTCCTAAGGAGTCACTCGAGGACGTTGGTCTGGAATCAAACGAATACAAAGACGAGAACTCGTTCTACAGCATGGAATCGGCCAATGACAGCGCACACCCCGTCTTGCTCTCTATGCCAATCATTCCTCAGATCAAGCTAGAACGCAAGGCCACGGTCAGGAAGCCCGATCCCGGACCTCCGTCGGACATTGCGCATAACCAAGCCTTGCTTTCGCCTCGCACCCGAAACTTCCGTACACCAGGGGAGTTCTCCTCTCGCCGCTCCCGCCGTGTCCTCGCGGAAACCAGTTCACCGTCGGGTCAGCAGAGGCTGTTAAGTGGATTCTTCTTCTGGCAGACATCTAGACGGGCCAGGTCGTCCAGAACTGGTGGCCGTATCAAGATTCGCACCGCCCCGTCGTACCCTCGCTCCGCGTCTGAACCCATGCTGAATTCATCATCCTCGTCAGACGACGAGAAAGAACCTCTTCTGAGGAAAGAGATCATGAAGTCACGCCGTTCTGACACGCTGTTATCTATAATCGAAGAAGCGGATTCTTGCTTAGCTCCACAGACCGATAAGACGGAATCAGACACCGAAAAACCTCTTGGGTCGAAACGAATTTTCCCTGCGCAGACCACGGGCAGCTATCGACGGGCACCTATGTGCCATTCAATATCCTTCACCAGCATCATCCGGGCCGTCTCTGAAGGATATGCATCCCTCGACTTCCTCCTTCGCAAACCAAATTCCAAAGGAAAGGAATCCAAGTCCCAATCCTGCGAGCCCGCGCCGAACCCGCATGGCCCCAAATGGGCGCCCAAACAAGGGCAAATTATCATCAAGGTGTTCGTCCCATCCACGGATGACATCTGGAAAATTCGCGTGCCGCAAAACATCGGTCTCGCTGGTTTCACGTCGAGAGTGATAGCCAAGCTCGGGTTTGTGGTCTGCTTTAGCGGGAGTCTCTGGGACGAGCCCAGATACTACTTCAGGACAGACGAGCAGTTCGCAATGTGGGTGAGGGGGCGGATCAGGTTCGGACGGAATCTACCGATCGTTGCGCACGTCCCTGATTCTCCGTCGTTGGTAAAGCTGAACGCAAGACAGGGATAGCTGTGAAGTTCGGTGTTGCGCATGATATGCAGCGCAGAGGATCCAAGTGTATACGTAGTCATTCAACGGTTTCGGAAAGCTTCAATGTATTACTAGTGGAGGGGAGGGAGACCGCGTACCCCAATCATCAATTAGCCCATCGATCCAGCTGGCCTGTCCCGCGGATTTATTTGTAGCACGGCCCGAAATAAATGGGCACGATGTGTGGCAGATATTATTTAACTGACACCGAACAAACAGGGACGAAGATGCGAGACGCTGCAACGGAGAGTGTTCGACGAGTTGGCAGTGTGAAAGGACGGGTTGTACGTGATAAGAAGTCGATCGTAGGCCATGCATGCTGCATGGTGTATCATAGAGCCCGTCACAATTCAACGGCCCGCCTCGCGAAGTCGATGCATCGATGACTCGCTGTCAGATGCGCATTCGCGGAAGGGTGATAATGAATTTAGCCAAGTCCCAGATTGGAACATCATAATCACGAAGGTTGTAGGAATTCCGGTGGCTCCCATCGAAACTCCGAGGGATTCATAACTAGCAGTAAGGAGATGCTAGTACTTTCTGACCCACTCAGGCTAACGCTAGTAAACCCTCGGATCGCCGTCTTGCCGTGTAACTTGCTCTTAGCCTAGGCCGAGTAGTGCAAAATTCGCGGAGTTCTAGAAGGCCACCGAAAAGGGAAGTCTGTGTTCAACATGTTCAACACTGATATTGGAATTTTCAAGGAAGCAAGTACGCTAACCCAACAACGACCCCACTGGGTCGATGGCACGTTTTCATGACGTGTTAAAAGCACCCTCGGTACAAGTCGGTCGTAATTGAAGTGGCTAGTCATTCATCCGCCCTTTTAGGGTGCAAAGCAAACTCACTTAGTAGCGATGCGACACGACCCACCCCGTAATTATTCTGCAGCTTCTAGTGCGTCCGGGCATTTTCGTGTTCTTCTCTGGAATAGAAATTTTATTCCTCAAATACACCTTCCACTCCCAGTTCTTTGCACGTCATATCGTCGGTCACCCCTCGTTTACGATGCCATCCACCCGCACTTTACAGAAATGCGCTATTGCGGTTAGCATTTTCAGCTTGCTCTATAACACAGGCGAAGGTGTTGTGTCCGTCGTTTTTGGCGCGGAGTCTTCGTCGCGTGCTCTCGTCTTTTATGGCCTCCAGTCCGCTGTCGAGGTTATCTCGGACCTCCTTGTCACCTGGCGCTTCCTTGGTGTCAATGGGCCAGGCAACGAAACCAACGATACAGACGAGACGTCACTAAAAATCATTCGGTGAACCTTTGTTGTACCTTCACGTTTCCTTTCCAAATGTTAACCTGATTTCCACGCACCTCGTGCTGCTCTGCATGTCCCACAGGGTTGAACGATTCGCAACAATTATTATCGGCGCTCTCCTGGTCATCCTCACTGTCGCTGCTGTCGGCACGTCCGCTGCCTCACTATCGGCACACGACCACCCATCCACCACCTTACCTGGCCTCCTCATTGCCGCTACCTCTACAGGTGTTACGCTACTCCTCTACCTCGTCAAACGTTACTTGGCCCGCGCCCTCAACTCAAGCGCCCTTTACGGCGAAGCCATGTGCTCCCTGTGTTGCATGGAGCTCTCTATCGTATTACTCATTGGGTCCTTGATCTATCGAGTATGGAAGGGTGGATGGTGGGTCGATTCGGCGACGGCAGTGATGATCGCCATGCTGTTTGGTTGGGAGGGGTTCAAGATGGTACGGTGGGCGCGGAACGAAGATTTCGATGGTGGGTGTTGTCATGCCAAAGACGAGGCTGCTGCCGACCCAACGCCGGCGGCGGTGGCGGACGTGGAGAAACCCACGGTCCATGACCATGGCTGCTGCTCCAGCTGTAGCCTGTGTCGTGAGAGTTCTAAGAAGGACGAAGTCGTCGTCAGATGCGAACAGGTCTAAGCAAGGAAGCTGGTGTCTTCGACTTCGGCTCCCAGTCACATTGATATCTCCCCATGTCGTGTACAAGATATCCCCATGTGACGTATACAATACCATCTTGTACAATACCATCTTAGAATAACCATGAGACCCACGTGATTGGAAGTGACCCGATTTCCGACGTCCATGCTGCGCCATGTGTTCTCGCGAGTGACATCTTATCGAATCGGATTATCATCAACTCGCCCCTTCACTATGTCTTCGCTTCTAGTTGAGAGGTACTTGGCAGACAAATCACCTCCAATTTGCAGAGTCGAAGTATCAAAGTCATTTTCACAGCTCACGTTCGTCCTTCTCTTCCTTTCGTCCCGTTATTCTGACTTGTAGACAGTGAAAAGGAGAAATTGTATGCCCACTACATCGGCGAGGCGTCGTGGGCAGGGGCTCGCATCATCCAGGGCCAGTGGACACCGCAAGCGACCACTCTCTACGACCTTTTGATTCTCACCTTCAGCACCAATGGAAGGCTGACAGATCTTGTGGCTCTGCAAAGCAGCTCTGGCGTTAGCCAGCATGCATTCGACGAGCTCCTTCAGTACGCCGCGCAGGTTCGCTCAAGATCATTTGTCACGTTTATCGTTTCGCTCACGTTCGCATCAGGTCTTGCACAACTTGGTAAACTACAAGTCTTTTGGCTTCACCAAGATCATTCCACGTATTTCGGAGACTGACTTTGCCAAAATCGTTGCGGCTTCCTCGAATGCTTCTAATGCCGTCCCACTCTTTCAACAAGTTAGTCGCGATTCTGTTTCTCTGAGCTGCGTGTGAATCTGGCTCTACTCAGCTTAGCGAGCATATATATGCGACTACCCCTGAGAGTTCCTTGTCCATCGGAAAGCGTTCAGAGGGCCAGATCTCCAACTACTATCTCGGCGAGGTTATTACGGACGACGAAGTTGCTACTGTGCAAGAGGCCGCCGAAAAGCTTGGGATCGATATCTTGAACACCCGGTAAACTCTAATTTATTCTGAGTAGCTCACCGCGTGATTTACCTCGCCAAGTGTCCGAAAGAATGGCCCAGGGAGCTTTACCCTACTCGTTGCCTCCGCTCAGCGGCGGCTGTCGACGTCCCATGACTTAAACAATGCGAAGCTAACAGTCGAATATGGTGACTTTTCCGGGCCGTTGACCAAGGCTGTAGTGGCGTTGCAGGAAGTGAGGTTCATTGATTCTTTCTCGCTCCAAAAACTCAGGTCGGACCCAATTAGGCCAAGAAATACGCCGCGAATGGTAACCAAATTGCGATGTTGGAGGGTTATATCAGTTCGTAAGTTTTCTGCTTGGAGTTAATGCTCGACATGATATATACTTGAGCGTTTCCTTTTCACAGTTTCGAGTCTGGCTCAATCGAAGAACACAAGAAAGGTTCGATCGCATGGGTCAAGGATATCGGTCCTGTAGTGGAGAGTTACATCGGATTCATCGAGACGTACGTGGACCCGTACGGCGGTCGTGCGGAATGGGAAGGTGAGTAGCCGATAGTGCGCATTCCATGTCTGCTGCTAAATACCAGTTAGGTTTCACTGCCATCGTTGACAAGGCTCTCAGTGCTAAATACGACAAACTTGTTAATGATGCACCTGAATTAATCAAAGTCCTTCCATGGGGGCCTGTGTTTGAGGTAGATCAGTTCAAGAAACCAGACTTTACTGCCCTTGAGATTCTTCATTTCGCTACTGGAGGTGAGCCACACAGAAAAGAAAACCCGACTTGCTTATATCTACTGGTTTCTAGGTATACCAGCTGGAATTAATGTGAGCGATACATACAACACTAGACCTAACCCCCTTAAACGACATTCCAGATACCTAACTACTATGCCATCCGAGAGTCGAATGGATTCAAGAATGTCTCACTTTCTGTAAGGTCTCACTCCGCTGGCTTGAATTTTCATTCAATTTATTTTTTCCTTCCCACAGAACATCCTTTCGGCAAAGGCTCCAAGTAAGCAGTATATGGCTTTCTGGTTGAGTGCAGGTGACCGACTGTCTGATCTAGACGAAGAAATCACATTCATTCACGAGAGCGACCTCGAGCTATACAACAAGTGGGATTCTCGTGCTTTCGAGCTCCAAGTCGCAAATCACGAGTTACTCGGACATGGATCTGGCAAGTTATTTACGGAAAATGCAGATGGGACGCTCAACTTTGATCCCGAGGTATGTAGCGTGATGTGCTTTCTTGTTGAACTGGCTCTCATTTGTTAGAATAGA
>JBBPMR010000614.1:0-17057 GCA_038090415.1 Rossbeevera mucosa | reverse complement strand
CTCACTAACTGCCGACGCCAGCTTGGCCTCGTTCTCTACGACAAAGCACAGTCTTAGGAGAATCATTCACTTGCTTACGCGCTCAGAGCAGCTGCTTAGCAAGGGGGAGTGTTGAATGAACGACAGTTCGTTCCACATTTAGTAGTATATTACGTAATCACATGTATATATATTCGAACTCCACATCTGAGTTCTAATAGCATCTTGTACTCAAACCACTACGTGCTAACCTCAACCTCCCGCCTGAACCTTCGGTGAGTCTAGCCCTTTGCTAGATAGCTTCACAACTACAGTCGCTGCCGTATGGCGCGCTGTAAGTTCATCAGATGGTACTATGTACATGGAGAGACTAGAATATGTATACGAGAAGAGGAATGTGGGCAGAGGCCTGCAGGGCCTTCCAGTCCGACCTAATGCGAGGGCAAGCAAGCTGTGTACCTGGTGGGAAGGAGCCTACGATGCATGCAGCAGAGCTCGCCCCACAGAGAAGGAGAAGGCTCACCTCAGCAAACAGGTGGCATGACGATTCTGTCGAAGGCCACGGCCATGTCATTATGCTCATGGAGATAAGGTGTGAGAATGAGAGCATGGCATCTGAGGTACACTGTAAAGGAGTTGCCTGCCCAGCGGCCCATGGTCTTGACAACTTCGAATGGGACGCCTTGGAGGAGATAATGGAGTGTGCCCCCGATGCAAAGACTGTGTCCCTTGAGAACTGGGAGCTCATACTGGGTGACTATTTCCCGAATACGGCTGGTGACTTTTGTTTTTGTGAGGGGGTGGAGTCCTTTTGGGTGGCACCATGCGAAGAGGTGGTCCTGCGGGCTTGGCCGGTTGATCTCGAAATGGTTATTCAGCCATGCGAGCAGGTTTGTGAGGTGTGCGATGGGGGCACATTGAATGTTTTTGCCTTCGGGGGAGCACTTTGTCCTCGGGATGTGCATGGACAACACGGTGAGGCCATTTTGGTTCTGCACCATGGTAATGTGAGAGGGGGTGATGTGTTTTGTGCGATCAAAAGTCTTCAATGTGGGGACTGTGAACTCACCAAGGCGTGTGATGGAATAAAAAGTGATTAGAATGCAGGCAATGATAGCGGCATCCCATGGCAATGAAGGGTCAGAATACATGATGAAAAGGAGGAGCGTGTCGTGCTCGAAAGGAAGTCTCTTTGCCCACTTGGACGTGGGGGGGGCCAGTCTCAAGGCACCTTTGAGAAGGGCACATGTTTCAGCAGTGTTGACTTTCCATTCGTGGCCATGTAGGATGTGCCACGCTCGCAGGCCTGCCAAGAAGTTGGACAGCGCTGACCCAGAGTATGCACCTGCACAGCTGGCAATGAAAGTGGTTAACAATGTTTGGAACGTGGGGCAGCAGAGAGGCTCAGGGACGCTGTTTAGATCACAGTATATGTGGAATACAAGCAGGCCGGTCGCATACGTCTCTTTAGTTTTTTGAGTCCACAAGGCTTCAATAATGTCGAGGATGCGGTCGATGCAATTTTCAGAGATGGGTTAGCTACTGGTTTGAGTTGCATAGGGTGCCTGAATGTTCTCCTGGGTGGTGCCTTCAGAGGTGTCACATGTGCAACCTGTCTTTGGATAGGCAATGTGGGCGAAGTGGAGAAGAGATAGGTGTAAGAGTGGGATGGTAGGGACGTGGCAATTCGGCGCCCTGGAGGGAGTGCAGTGTTTCGGAAGATGTGGAGGCTGATGACAGAGGGGAGTCGAAGCAGGTGATGGATAAGTATTTACTTGGCGCATTCTTGGAGAGTGTCGAGGATGAGTTGGTCTTTGAACTGCCTTGTTGGACTGCTTTATGCACTGAGTCTGCTGCTTTCCCCTCGATGAGCATCGGTAGGCTTGTGGCCAGAGGTGAGGGAAGATGCAGGTGGCTGTGCAGATAGGCAGGGGTCGTTTGCGTGAAGGTGACTGACATCTGTGAGAAAGGGTCTAAGGGGAAGGGGGATGTCAATGTGCAGAAGGAGAAGGGAACGAGGTGGGAAGATGCCTTGGAAAGGCCCATCAGCTGGGTTGGTGCTGCTGGGGACATATCGGGTGAGAACTTCACAGACGCTATGGGCTTCAGAGAGGAGGTCATGAAGTCATCTGAAAATAGCATTGGCTTTGGGGTTCCTATGCCTGCCATTCCACCAGCCTTCGACAACACCTGTGTTGTCGCCATAGACGAGGACGTGTCTTGGAGCATCTGGGAGAGTATTGATGGTATGAATGAGTAGCTCAAAGGCGATGGCTTTGGCCCATCCGATGTCTCGTTTGGGCTGCAGTGCAAGCAAGGTCCTCCATTCTGGGTGAAGTGTTGGATTGTGAATCCACACCTAGACAATAAGGGAATGGCCAGATAGCCTAGTGGTTAGGCATCCCAACTATAGGGAGGACCTGAGTTCGATTCCCAGTCTAGCCAGATTTTAGTGATTTAACAGGTTATGAGCCCTGTGTGCGCTGATGTAATCTGGGCCCCTAAGAAAGCAAATTGGCAGCATGTGCTCCATGGACTGAGAGTCCAGAGAGACTAAGAGTCATGAGAGTTAAAGCATGCTAGCTGTGGCTTCAGAGGGCGTGTTGGATTGTGAATCCACACCTAGACAATAAGGGAACGGCCAGATAGCCTAGTGGTTAGGCATCCCAGTACTATAGAGAGGACCTGAGTTCGATTCCCAGTCTAGCCAGATTTTAGTGACTTAACAACTCATTGATTGATAATCTCTGTTTTTGGGCTTGTACCCTTGCAATTTATTGTCTATTGTATCACTAATAAGCTCATTGGCTCCTCAACCTTGCCAATTTTAACCTTCACATGATCCATGTCCCCAGCAAACTCCTTGCTGGACCTGACACCCTCTCTTGTCAACCAGACAAACTGTCCTCCTTGCTGAAAGATAATAAGGCAGTCACCTTACTTCCCTCTAGCCTCTTCATCCATGCCTGGAGCTAGCAGGTACTGCAGCCATAAAGGTGCAATGTACTGCTATGGCTACCAGGGCTCATAATCTGATGAACTTGTAGTGCGCCATATAACAGTGACTACAGTGGAAAGCTATCTAGCAAAGGGCTAGACTTACTGAGAAGGTTCGAGAAGGTTATTGTAAGCACATAGTGGTTTGAGTACAAGATGCTATTAGAACTCAGATGCTGAGTTTGAATCTATATACAAGCGCTTATCTAATATTATGTAATATGAGCACTATAGAGTCTACTTTTGTAGAATGGATTAATATCCATTCAACAGAAACAATGCCCAATCAATTGATGTCAATGTTAAGGAGGAATGTGAGGGTGTGACTATAAGGTGGATGCTGCTAGATGGTAGAGGGTGGTGATAGGAATTTTTTCTTATGTTGGCAACATCTGAATTCTATAGAGGACTGGCTACCACACACAATACTGGGATAATGGAAGAGGTATGATTGAGACTAGACTAGAACAAGGGAGTAATCTGGCAGTAAATCAACCAGAAAAGTCTAGAGAATAATACTATGGATGATCTGGTATATATACTATGTACCATGCTGTTGCCATGTGGTACTATCTATAACATCAATGGGAACTCATTAATAAGGCTATGCTTAGCTATGCACCACGAGGTAATTGTAGAATTGATGATTCTGGTATTGGTGTGCTGTGGACTCTTCCCTTGTCTCTGTTATCTATCGTGTATGTATTTATAAATAGAAAAGAAAGTAATATAAATGAACTGAGTAATCAACAAGTTGCCTTATTGATTATCACTCAGTTCAGGTACACAAGCCCATTTGCACTCTTAGTTGTCTGGCTTTCCAGTCTATTCCTCAACAGTGATCCATGAGGCAAACATGCCTTTACTATGCACAAGGCTATATACTATGAGGCATTATCTATGCAATGAGGATACCATGCCTAAGCAATGCACTATCTGAAGGTGACCTTTGCAATGCTTAGATGCTGTGCTTCACTAAAAACTTAACTAGGAATAAGGGTTGTTAAAAGGGTATTCCAACAAGAACAAGCCTGGCTTGTTCCGTTGCTGCATTCAAGTATATATACTACCATACATGAGGTCGAGACTATACTAAGGCTATGTCTATAGCTATACTACATGAGGCTATGGTGAGGCAAGGCAGTGTGAAATAGAAGAGAAGTGCTGCCTTGCCATTACAATGAGGCAGTCTAGATTATAATGTCATATGATGACATATTAGGTAATTCTGTGCTAGATAAGATAAGATGAAGGACTGAGTGTCTGTACTACATTTAGGGTGCTCTGGACTTAGAGAAACTTCAAGGAAAAGAATAGGCACCATAGGTGCTTAAGTAAAAAAAGAGATGATGACTACTAGGATTCACAACACTATCCATGCCATAACCATGAATTATGATGTTATGGGGCTTTTAACTCCCTCAGACCAAGAAGAGGACCTCCTGCTCCATACCCCCCTTCTGCTTCTCCAATCTCTAGATGACACATTCGTGCCTCTACCTCCTCAGATTCCAACCCAGGAACTCCACTAGCATCATGAACCCCTTCTCCCAGCCCCCCACCAGTACCCTCTCCACCTCCACCAGCGCCATCCCCACCACCAGCCATGTCCACCACCAGACCCACTGAGCTCTAAGTAGGAGCACCCAAGGCCTTCAATGGCTCCTCCACCAATGCCCAGACCTTTATCAATACAGTCCTGATGTACCTTCTAGTTACTGAGACTGTCTATGATACTGAGGCAAAGAAAGTCACCTATGCCCTCTTCCACATGACCAAAGGATCAGCTCTCACTTGGGCATCCACATTTAAAACCAAGGCCCTTAAAACCCAACCCCCCTCCCTCAGAACCATAGCTAACTTGTTACTAAATTCAAAACCGCCTTTATCCACCTGAACACTAAAGCAGACACCATTGCCTGGCTCTCATTGATCAGAATGACCAAAGACACCTTCCTTACCACCTACATCTCAGAGTTTCAGAAAGCTCACCCCCCAAAAGAAAAAGTAATGCATTAAACACAAACTCTGCTTCAGATGCCACAAGAGTGGCCACTCAGCCACCACCTGCCCCATCTTCCCCTCAACCAAACCCTTTGAAAAGAAAGTTTGAAGAGTCGAAGAAGAACCCTCCACCATTTTACAAGTATCTCTTTTGGATTTTTTTTTTTTAAAGTGGAGGCCCTTTCTGCAGCAGGCCCCCTCCATATCTCAAACCAATGTACTTGTAGTTGATAGACAAATGAAATCTATGCATATCCCCCTTCATCTCGTTGTCCCTACTCGTGATCTCAAAGACATCAACACCTTCATCCTCATTGACTCTGGAGCAAATGTCTCCTGCATTGATTGGCACTTTGTCAATAAACACAACCTCCCCAAAGAACACCTCCCCCAACCTATTCCAGTCCAAAATGTCAACCAATCCACTAACAAGAATGGCGACATAAGGTTCACCTGCTCCCTCTATGTTCACATTGCTGGTCTGCTCCAATAGATTAAGTTCTATATCATGCATTGTGGCAAAGAGAACATTATTCTTGGATTCCCCTAGCTCCAGAAAACCAATCCAGTAATTGATTGGGCAAAGAAAACTGTCACCATCAAAACCTCCTACGATGAAGCAGACAAACTCAATGCCCTTTATAACCAGGACCACCTCTGACATGTTGCAAAGCTCTGCCCCCCACCCCCCACTGCGACAGCCATCCACCACATTGACTCTGACCCTGTCCATGATGGACGACTCTATGACTACCTTGATGACTAGACAGGCCATCGCTTCCCTACTCAAGCTTGAACCCACTATCTGATCAACAGAGTGATCAAGTGTGGACAACACTTTGCACAGATAACCTCCACCATGGTAAAAGCTTTCACCACTGTGACCAAACTGGCCATCGATGCAGATGAGGCCAAACCAAAAGTCACCCTCCCACCAGAATACTCAGCCTACTCCTCCATTTTCACTAAGGAGTCTGCTGACCACCTCCCTCCATCTTGACCTTATGATTATGAGATCAATCTCAACAAAACATTCACCCCAAAGATAGGAAAAGCCTACCCCTTAACTCCTAAGAATGCCAGGCAATAGAGGCTGTCATCAAGGAGAATCTTAAGATAGAAAGATCTGACCTTCCAACTCCCCCCAGGCATCCTCCTTTTTCTTCATCAAAAAGAAGGATGGAGGACTCCGACCCTGCCAGGACTACTGATATGTCAATGAACTCACCACTTGTGATGCCTACCCCCTCCTCCTCATATCTGACCTCATCAATAAGCTCAAAGGAGCCAACATCTTTATCAAGTTCGATGTTCAATGGGGCTATAACAACATCAGGATTAAAGATGGTCATCAGTAGAAAGCAGCCTTCAACACCCATAAAAATCTCTTTAAACCCATGGTCATGTTCTTTGGTCTCACCAACTCTCCTGCCACCTTCCAACACTTCATAAATGACTCATTTAGGAACCTCATTGCTGAATGATGGCTTGTCATCTACATGGATGACCTCCTGATCTTTTCCCCATACAAAGCCACTCATGAAGAATGCACCAAGCGAGTTCTTTAGCACATAATGGAGTTGGACCTCCATCTCAAGCTTGAAAAATGCAACTTCACCACCTTTGAAGTAGAATATTTAGGAATGATTGTTAAGCCTGGACACCTCACCATGGACCCTGTGAAACTGGCTGGTATTGCTGACTGGCCCACTCCTTCCAAACTCAAAGATGTCTGGTCCTTCCTAGGATTTGCAAACTTCTATTGTTGTTTTATTCCAAACTACTCCAACATTGCTCATCCCCTCATTGACCTCACTAAGAAGACTCAACCCTGGGACTGGTTCCCCACTTGCCAAACTGCTTTCGTCTCCCTGAAGGCAGTGTTCCTGTCGAAATCAATTCTCTCCCTCCTAGACCTGTCCAAACCCTTCACCATCACCACTGATGCCTCTAAGCATGCCACAGGAGGAATCCTCCTTCAAACTGACACCAATGGTGACTGGAAACCCTGTTCCTATCTTTTCCAGAGGTCAGAGAGTCGAAGGACAGGTTTCAAGAGGAAGAGCCATTTTAACGATTGAAACGACTGTTCACAGATGGGGGTCTATGACCAGGCAAGGTTTTTCTTAGTCAAATCCAAGAGGGGGCAGGCAATGGTGAAGTAATCTGGGATAAACTGGCAATAGAAATTGGCAAAGCCGAGAAAGGAACGTACTTCCTTGACTTTGATAGGCATAGGCCAGAAAATGATCCTATTGAGTTTGACAGGGTCCATGGTGATTTGTCCAGGTTGGACAATCATGCCAAGGTATTTGACTTCTTTTGTCACAAAGTTACATTTCAACAAGTGGAGGCGAAGGTCAAGTTTTTGCATTCATTGAAGGACATGCTTGGTGCGTTCAATATAGATAGCATCATTGGGGGAGAAGATCAGAAGATCATCCATATAGATGATAAGCCAACCTTCAGTGATCATATCATGGAATGAATTGTTTATGAATTGTTAAAAGGTGGCAGAGGAGTTACATAGTCCAAAGAACATGACAGTGGATTCATAGAGGCCTTTGTGAGTGATAAAGGCGGCCTTCCATTGGTGTCTGTCCTTGATGTGGACATTGTTGTAGCCTCAACGGACATCGAACTTAGTGAAGACCTTGCTTGACATCTTTGAGTTTGTTGATGAGGTCAGAGATGAGGGGAAGGGGGTACACATCATGAATGGTGTGTTCATTAACATAGCAGTAGTTTTGGCATGGATGAAGTTTGCTGTTCTTCTTCTTCCCAAAGAAAAAAGAGGAGGCCTGGGGTGAGTTTGAGGGACAGATTTGCCCAGAGCGAAGGTTCTTCTCAAGAAAGTCATCAGTGGCCTTTTGTTCCTTGAGGTACAAGGGATAAAGTTTCCCAATCTTTGAAATGAATAATTCATCTAAGTTGATCTCGTGATCATAGAAATGAGATGGAGGGACATAGTCAGTGGTGTCTTCTGAAAAGACCAAGGCAAAAGCTAAGTATTCTGGGGAAAGGACAGGAGGTGGCTTGGCTTTTTCTGCAGCCATAGCGAGTTCTGTGGCCAAGATAAGTTTCCTGCAAACAGGAGAGCCGAGGGGAGCAAAGCAGCAAACCCCATGAATGACATGGTTAATTGTTTGATTTTCCTTAGCCCTAAGAAGATAGGCTTTGAAGCTGTCAAAGTCAAGATATTTATGGAGGAGGTCTTGGGCATCAAGTTTGATAGATGTGTGGCAAGGGGGTTTGAATGGAATGAGAGACAGAGGTGAAAAGCATGAGTCGTGGTGATGGGAGTCAGCCACGTAGGTAGAATACAAGTCCTTCGATTGATTATAGGATTTGTCGATGGTGAGGGTTTGTGCTTTCCAATCGATGGTAGGGTTTGTAGCACAGAGCCAAGGAAGGCCAAGGATGAGTCTTTCCTTGCTGCAGGACATGACATAGAAGATGACCTTTTGAGAGATCCCCTTGATGTTGGCGTAGAGGGTACAAGAGTAGTGGATTTCTCTATTCTTGTTCAAGGACTGGTCAACATTTTGAACCAGGATAGGGGTATCGAGTTTTTGGTGGGGAGACGATGTTTGCAGACAAACTGCCAGTCAATGCAGAAGATGTCTGCACCACTGTCAACAAGAGCATGGGTGTTGACAACTTTAATCATGTGTGAAGGTACAATCAGCTGCATGGGAATATGCATAGATTTGGCAGACTGAGATACAATTATAGGTGCACACATAGCTCTAGAAGATCCTTGCATCAAATGAGGTCCCCAGTTCAAAAATTGTTTTTGACACAGGAGAAACAAACTCTTCTGATGGTATCTTCCTTATTATCATCATCCACTACTTTCTCTAGCTTGAGAAGATCTTTTTCGACACACTGGACCTTTTCTTGGAAGGAGGTTGGGATGTGAAGTTAGGGCAGGAAGGGGAGGAGTATCCTGGTTTTCGGCAGCAGAAGCAGAGGTTCTTCTTGATGCAGCACTTGCATTCCTCAAGAGTTAGTTTTCCAACTTTGATAGTGTCAACGTTCATAGCGTGCAAATTACAAGTAGAAGTAAAGGAGGCCTGTTGAAAGGAGGTGATATTGCAGAGGGGGTTATGAGAGTGGAAGATGACAAGGTTGGTGGTGTTTCATTGGGTCTGGTACTAGGTAGCACACTGGTACCATTTGTCAATGGTTTTTGGTACCATATCCATAGAGTAGATGTGGCAGATGAGGGCAGGGAGAATTCCAGCTCCAAAGTAGGAGATCAGGACATTGGGATCGATGATCTGGGCTTGGGCAATGTTACTGCGGAACATGGCAATATATTTAGTAAGAGAAGATTCATAGAGTTCTCTCTTCTTCTTCTGAGTCATTCTGATGAAGAGCCAAGTGATTGCATTGTTAACCATGTCATGATGTTTGAAGGAAGCCTTGAAGAGCTTTAGAAACTCTTTGAAGGTTCCCATGGTGATATCTCCATCATCGCTAATGGAGTTCTAGCAAAAGGTTTGGGCCCAGGTAAAGGCAGACCTCTTGGTCATGAACAAGAGAGTGAAGGTGACTTTCTTTGCATCAGTGTTGTATACTTCTTTGTTAACCTCCAAATAGAAGGTAACTGAAGAAAGCCAGGGCATGGCCTTGGTATAAGAGCCATCGAAGTGGTTGGGGGAGGCAATATGAGGTTTGGTGGATTTGGACATGGGGGGCAGCGGTTGGATTGGAGTGGAAGAAGGAGGAGTGGGGTTGGGGGGTAGGAAAAGAGCAGTTCACAACTGGAGGGACAAGAACAGTGTTTCATCCTTGTCTTCATAAGAGGAGATAAGAATGACAGGCTCCAAAGGGTTTTCTTCGAGGCTAGAATGGGCAGAGGGTTGTCGCCTTAAGTGATGGAAATCAGGGTTACAAGGTGGTCAAGAAATGGTGGCAGTTCACAGCGATGGTGACTAGTTCAGAGAAGCTAGATCTTTTGTTATGCTTGGTTTGGATAGAAATGAGCATAGCCTCTGTAAATAAGGGGATTCAAAGTATTGTCAAAGTAGATGACCAAAGAACAAGGATACCATCAAGGTCAAATGCTGAGATGGTAGACGAAGAACGAGGGGTACCACTTTGAGGTGGCAGTCACAGATATTGGGTTATTGAATGTAACGGCAACTATAACACAGTCAAGCAAAGTGTTATAAGTCAAGCGTCCAGTCAGAAGTAGGATGAAGACTTTGAGAGAACTTCCCACTGAAGGGTTGACAAGGGATGGGCTAGATTGCAGGGAGTACCAAAGTACAAGGAAGTACAGAGGAGATCTAGCTTAGGGAAGTCAGTAGGTATGGTGGAGTTTATATAGTACTGAGGCATAACACTTAAGTAAGCAAATTGAACACCATGGAACATGGTGGAAGAAGATAAGTAATGCATATTCCTGATGATGAATCGTGTTGACTGCAAATGAGTCAGAATGAGTCATGATGATGAAATGAAAATGAGTAATGGGGAAATGATGACTAATGGCAAGTGAGTAAGCAGAGTGATGAGTAATGGGTATATAGTCATCATAGAAGAAAGAAAAGGCCTAAGTGTGGTTCGAACACAGAGACTCAGTGGTCCATAGTGAGAACATAAAGAAAAGAGAAAAGAAATAATGAAACATAACAACTATAATGTCATATTAGGTAATCCTGTGCTCTGATAAGATAAGACTAAATAATGAGCGCTTGTACTACATTTAGGACACTTTGGACTTTAGAAAAACTTACAGAAAAAGGAATAGGTGCTATAGAAACTTAAGTAAAAAAAAGTGTGATGACTACTAGGATTCGCAACATTACCCCCATTCTAGGGAGGAGATTCCAGATCCTTGGAGTTACTAGGCCAATCGACAGCACAATCAGGAGAGTATATAGACTCAATTTCTAATTCGGACATGTCATAAACTTGCTGAATTGATCTCTGATAATTATTGTCGAAAGCATCTAGTGCAGCCTGTGCATAAGTAAGGTTTTGAGCAGGTTTCCAAGTCCTGCCATCTTCTCCATATCCTGTCCAGTGTATCAAATACTGGAACCCTCTTTCTCTCTTTCTCCAATCTACAATAAAATCTACTTTGAACTCCTTAGTACCCTTGTCATTGACCACCACTGGACTGGGGTGTATGACAGGTTGACCTGTCCGGGGCTCTAAAAAGATTTAACCCTTAAAACATTAACTGTGTTGTATGCATGGCTGCCTTTCAGCAATGCCAAGGTTACAGCATTGTATCCTTTTAAATCTGTAATCCTGTACAGCTCTATCCACCTATCATTTAATTTAGGGCACTGCTTATCTGGGCCCAAAGATAGATGTTCAGTGCTTAACCACACTTGACTTCCTATCTTGTAGAGGGGTGCATTCGAATGATGGTAGTCAATCTGTTCTTGATCTGCTGTCTAGATTTTGCCAAGGCTTGCTTAGCACCATCGTGATTAGATCACATTTGTGATACCAAATCTTCAGCTGCTGGAGCTGAACTAAACACATATTCAAAGCGTAATTTGGGCTTGAACATTTTGTTCACTTGGAACAGAGAGAATTCAGTGGCTGAGGACTGTGTATTATTATATGTAAACTGAGTGATTGCTAGCAATTCAGCCCATTTATCTTGTTTTTCGAGAGTGTAGAGCCTAAGGTACTGTTGTAGCTCTCTATTCACCCTCTCGGTTTGACCATTGGTTTGTGGATGATAGATATGTCATTGACATTTTTCTTTGGATGTTCAACATCCTGCAGATATCCTTCATTACAAATAAAGTGAACTGTAGTCCTCGATCTGAAACAATCAAATCTGGAAGTCCATGATGCTTTCATACATAATCCCAATAGAGTTTTGCTGTTTCCACAGATGTTACTTTTTTTGTCATTGGAATAAACATAGCTTCTTTTGAGAAGCAATCCACAACTACTAATATTGTGTCATATCCATAACTTTTGGGTAAACCTGTGACATAATTGACACTAATATCTTTCCAGGGTCTAGCTGGAACTTCAAATGGTATTCCTTTACCACTAGGCATGGTGTTGCTTGGTTTCATCATCACACACCAATAACAATGACTGATGTATTCCTTAATGTTGTTCTGCATATTTGACCAATTGTATGAATGTTTGATTAGATCTATGGTCTTTTCCACTCCTTTGTGACCTGCAAGCAGGTGATTGTGGAACTGAGTGATGACTTGGGTTCTTAATGACTATGGAACCCATACATGATTGGTGTAATGCCATAGTCCTTTATGGAGGAAAGATCCATTGAGTTTATTCATGCCTGAGTGTGCTTGTACTACTTTCTCATCTAGAGAAATAGTTTTATATAGGTTGTGGTAGGGGTCTCTGGACCATCCTCTATCCATGTCTGAGATGTGGTAGGGGTTACTGGATCATTGTCAGATCTTACTGTGCTCTAAATCCTTTGTGGTGGAATCATGACCATCTCTTTATTATCATTCTTAATGCCAACCATATGGTCTTCTCATCTAGAGAGAGCATCAGCTTTTCCCATTGAGGTGCCTGGTTTATTAACTAAGGTATAATTAAATCTGGACAAGTACTGTGCCCATCTTGCTTGTCAGCTGTTCAAATCTTGGGACTTCATAAAGTACTGCAGATTCTTGTGATCTGTCCAGATTTTGAAAGTGTACCTGGCACCTTCTAAATAATGTCTCCAGAACTCTAATGATGTCATAATGGCTAGCATTTCTTTATCCACTATGGGATAGTTGTGTTTTTCAGGCAACATTTTATGTGACATATATGCTACTGGATGCCACTTGTCTTCTTACTGAACAGAGAGCACTGCTCCTACTGCAAAGTCTGATGCATCACATCCTACTCTGTAGATTGCATGATGATCAGAATATGCTAGAACAGTGGCTGTCATGAAAGCACTCTTAATATTTTCAAAGGCCTGCTTCTGAGCATCTCTCCAGCTCCAGGGTTGATCTTTTTTAGTCCATTCATGCAGTGGTGCTGTCATCAAGCTGTATTCCTTAATAAATCTTCTATAGAAGTTGGCCAGCCCTAAGAAGCTTCTAACTCCTTTGATGTTCATGGATGCTTCCCACTCCATAACTCCTCTGACTTTACTAGAATCCATCAAGATTCCTTCTATTGAAACTATCATGCCCAGCATGTCCACTGATTTTTGTTCAAAAGAACACTTTTCAGGTTTGACAAATAAATCATGCTTTCTTAGGTATGCCAGCACTTCCCGAGTGATTTTTCTATGTTCTCACACATCTCCAGTTTTAGTAAAAATCATGAGATCATCAATGTATACTATGACAACATCAGGCATATCAGCAAAGATCTCATTCATCATCTGTTGAAATGTGGCAGGCAAATTGCACTGCCCAAAGAACATTACTAAAGGTTCAAATGCACCCCTGTGACACATGAATGCTCCTTTCCACTCATCTCCTTCTTTGATGTGGACATTGTTATAGCCCCATCACAGATCCATCTTGGTAAATAACTTAGATCCCTTGAGCTTATTAATAAGCTGTGAGATAAGAGGCAAAGGGTAATTATTTTTGACTGTCCCTTTGTTAAAGTAACAGTAATTCATCACCATTCTCTTTTTCCCATCTTTCTTCAGAATAAAGAACACCAGCAAAGTCTGAGGTGACTTTAAAGGCCTAATGTAGCCTTTGCTCAACTGATCATCTATGAATGCAGAAACTTCCTCTTGTTCCTGAACAGAGATAGGAATGATTTGTTCTTTCTTAGACACAAAATCAGGCTTGAGATCTATGGCATGGTTCCAGGGCTTCCTTTCCAGCATTCTCTCACTAGCCTTCTTTGAAAAGACATCTAGATAATTATGGCACCATTCCAGTACCAGTTTAAACACTTCTTTAGGTTCAATTTCAGATGTGGTAGGGGTCACTGGACCATCTTCCATTGAACCATTTTTCATTATTTTCTGGACATAATATCTCCATTTGTCCTCTTTTTGATCCCAGCTCAGCTGTAGGCTTCTGCATTCTCCTGGGCATCAGTTTATTTGTACCATGCCATATTCCCTATTGATCATGGGGTTATAATGGACTAACCAGTTATGTTCTAGAATTATCTGATTTTTCCCTACATTGGTTACTTCTGCTGTCATCTTTTCCAGGTGGTTTTGATATCTAACCACAATCTCGGCTTTGTACTGAATACTGCCAGCAGCATTATGAGATCCATTCATGTTGTATACTTGTACTTCATGGTCTAGCTTCTTTAGCTGGATCTGATTTTTCTTGGCCCATTTCAGATCAATGAAAGTGCTGTTGGCACCACTGTCAAGTAATGCAATGGCTGATGTCTTTTTATGTTTTTGTTTTATTTCTATTTTTATGGTGAACTCTTGTTTTGGATTGATGGTCCTAAGGAGTCGATCTTCTGGGCTAAGAAGCTCTTTTTCTTTGGTACACACAGAATTAAGCACCCTTTCCTGAGAGTCACGCTCTTCTGAGAATACTGTGTCAGTTATTGTGATCTCTAGTAGGCTACCACATCGAGAGATCTGACTAAAATCTACGAAATTGTCTGGTATGTAATCACTATCTATTGCCATTCTAGTTAATTGTCTTATATCATAAAGTGGTTTTTTTTCTTTTTCTTTTTCTTCTTTTGTTATACTATGTATTACAGGAGTGCTATCTAATACTTCAAAATGTGAAAAAGAAAACAGGCTAATGCTATCTTGGTGTTGAACCCTCAATGAAGAAGCAAAACTACTGTCTAATCCTAATCTACTATTGTCTGTATGGCGTGAGCTACTGCCCAGTGAACTCATGCATTCTCTTTTTCCTACTCCAGTGCTTCTTTCACCATCCTGGCAATCCTTTTGTCCAGGGGTTCTTCTTCTTCCCTTTTCTTTCCTTTGTTTGATTTCACAGTTGTCTCTGCAGCACAAATGTTTCGTTTAGAACAGTTCTGATGCTGAACACTAAGCTAGAGCTACTCAATTCTCCCTTGAATCTATCCACTCCTAAGCCCACTCTTAGCCTCTCTGAGCATGTGCTCTTCTTCTTAGTCCTTCGTCATCCAAAGGCTTTTCCCTTCGGACTCCTCAGCCAAGTCTTCATGTTTTGCTTCGTGGTGAAGCTCACTAAGCACCCTTAGTTCTTCATCATCCTTAGGTCTTCCCCTTCAGATTCCTTAACCCTTTGTCATCCTCCGGTGTCTACCTCAGGACTCCAAACTCTTCACCCTAGTACTCATCGAGTCTATGACCGACCCTATCCGGGCCAGTCATAACAAAAGCTCTAGCTTCCCCTTTGATCACCATAGTTGTAAACCACTTCCACCATTCCTCCCAAGCCCTACTCAAGACCTGAGGGAAGAAACCCCCCTTCCACCCCATAGAACCCCTTCACTTCTTTGACCCACCCAGCCTTAGTAGCTGCCTCCTCTTGGAGAGAAGGTCAAGCTCCCCCTAAGTCCCCTGAGTCTCTTCCTCGCCAAACCAGTGACAAAGACACTGATCCTGATCTGGATCTTACCCTTTCCTTGACCCAAGAACTAGATGACTCCACCGAGTTAGCCCACCAGCTATCCTCAAGCCTCACCCTCTCCAGACCATCTACTCCCCCATCACCTACCTCAATCCCCTGCCAACCACCCTTTACCCTTCCCCCACCCCCACTCCCTCACATCATATTGTCTTCCAAGATCACTGAACTTCATCTTGCCTAACCTGAGGACTTCAATGGTTCTCAGAATAAGGCAATGCCCTGGATATGCTCTGTCCAGAGGTACCTCACCATTAACAAAGACACCTATCACTCAGATGAGAGGCAGGTCAGATTTGCCCTCTTCTTTATGAAGAAGGGCACTGCCTACTCCTGGGCTGACACCTTCACCTTGAAATGACTCTCTGCCGGCTCCCTATCCCTAGGCACCTGGAGCGACTTCTTTGATGAATTCAAGAAGGCTTTCGAATACTCCAACTTGGCTGCCAACACTTTCACCTGGCTCTCCTCCTTCTGCATGGAGACCAAGCATAATGGAATATTCTCCCTCTTCCTTGCCTCCTACATCACTCAGTTTCAAAACTTTGTCACTCTCTCTGGTTTCACAGAGGAGGCCACCCTCTGCCAGTTCTTCTCGACTGGCATTCCCCCCTCCCTCTCTGAACAAGTCTATCTCATGGAAAAAGCCCCACCACAGTCACAGACTGGTATGCCAACGCACAAAGACTCAACAACTACCAACATTGTGCTGCTATGACTGCCAAACTCCACAGAGGACGAGGCCAATCTCACCTCTTCACTTCTCAGACCACCATCCACTCATCTAAAGAGAAAGACCCCAATGCCATGGACGTAGACACAGTAAAAATCACCAAGCTCACTCCTGAGGAAAGGGAGAGATGCTTCAAACTTGGACTGTGCCTTTGCTGCAGAAAACCTGGCCATAACACCTCCTCCTGCTCCATCTTCACCTCCACCACACCAGCCACCACCTCCTGCAAGCGATTCACTAAAAAGATTGCTAAAGTGGAAGAGAAGGATATCCCAGCCCTCATATACATGAAGGAAGACTCTGACAATGAAAAGGTTGTTGGGAAAACTGCTTTCTCTTGGGGTTTTTAAAAAGAAGACCTCGTTCAATGCAAGACTCTTCTATTTCCACTACCTCTGTTACATTCCACCATTTCTTTTTCCTTTCTTCATGCTTGTTTTCACTACGGACTACCAAGCCCTGCGTTCAAACCATACTTCGGCCATTTCTTTCTTCTATGATGACATAATACCCTTAAACCATCTACCTTAGTCATCATTTCCCACATTACTCATCTTCATTTGTCATCTTGCTGCGCATTACTCATGCTGACTCATTTCTTTGTAAATCCTTACTCATCTGCAGTCATTCTGACTCATCTTTTGCACTGCGGATTACTCATCTTCCTTCCACCATGTTCCATAGTGTTCCATCGGCTTAGTCATCCTCATTTCCCTTGTACTATATAAACCCATCCATACTATCCATAGTCCCTAAGCTAGATCTCCTCTGTACTTCTTGTACTTCGTCACCCCTTGCAAATCTAGCCCATTCTCTTACCA